>DVZL01006139.1:0-11557 GCA_018236625.1 Lasaia peninsularis
CTTTCATAGTAAATAAAATTTGAGAGTCTCTATGCAATATTAAAATAACCGTTTTTTTTTACTTAATGCATATATGTATTTCTACAAGGTATATATACCAAAACAGTATTTTTTAGAATTTTTGTGTCTGTCTTTCTGTCTGTCTATCTGTTTGTACCAGCTAATCTCTGAAACGGCTGGAACGATTTTGACGGGACTTTCACCGGGAGACAGCTAATTTAACGAAGAACGGCCTGGGTTACTTTTATTTTAGAAATGTACAAAATGATTATTAGAAATTTAATGATTATACATTAAATATAAACGCGGACGAAGTTGCGGGCACAACTAGTAATATAATAAAACTGACAGTAACTGGTCGCTGTCTGTACATGGAAAATTTATTTAAAACAACATAATGGGAGGGCTTTATATACACAAGAGAAAACAAAACTATGGTAAGTAATTTCGTCGAATAGGTAGGCAGAGGTGCTAGTATATCTCCGACTCGGAAGGCCAGTAGATTTACTGGAACACCCATTAGCCAAAGTACTAGGGCCCATGGTGGCAAGCCTATCGCTACTTCGCTAACATTCCAATCCCGGACAATGAAATGCTTTAAGAAAAGTCAAATATTTAAGAAAAAACGCCCGACTTGGTAATTGAACCCGGGACCGTACGCTGCTAAAGGTCTTAACAGGCGACAGCCGTAACGTTACACCACAGAGGCGATGTTTTTAACTACGTCTGTATGTTTGTGCACGCTAATCTCGGAAACGGCTTAACCGATTTGGATGCAGTTTTCAGAAATATGGTGCGATGACCTTCGCTTAACATTTAGTGTTTATTTCATTTAAATTTCTTAACAAATAAAGAAGTTATGTCAATTTATATTAATTACGTAATATGTACCAATTTAAAAAGAGCTCTAGTATCATAGTTAAATAAAAACGCAGACGAAGTCGCGGGCACAGCTGGTAAACCTTAAAAATATAAACTTTACATAAATTCTACAAATCTTATATTCCGCCATTTTCAGCCTAGATAGTATCAACTTAAATGTATTCAGCTAATTGATCTTTTTCCTATACTAATCCCTTAGATTAGGTATCCGACCCCGATTCATCAGATTTACAATAAGCCTAGGACGAAGAAGAGTCTGACCCAGATGACAACACACGCATCAAACTTTTACCACAATGAAAGGTGAATACATATATATACCGCTCCCTGATTTTTGGGGTAACTAAAAACCCGGAACATAGCAACACTGAGCTGAAACACAATAAATCTCGTAACCCCCGAGACTTAGACATGTCGAAATAAGTTATTTATTCCGATTGTGATAGGGGCAAAACATGATGATATCGTAATATTAGGCGAGAGATTGCCAAGTAGGCATTGTTTTTACGCGATAAACAATTGTGGGAGTGTTGCCAGTAACAAACAAGAAAATTTACGGTCTCATCATGGAACTATGACTGAATGAAAATATTTTCGAGGGGAATATTTTTAGGTCACGTGATCTTTTCATACTTAAAAAAGTACCTTCACATCTATTGTTCCCGAAGCGGTAGACAGAGGTGTGCCAAGTTGCCATAAACGGGCATTTTTTAATAAAAAAAGTAAGTAACTAAACCATTTCAAGCTAGTATTTAAATAACTAGTTCCAGTGGTGGTCTTGGATACAGATTTAATACAGATGGCATTCTTCCTCAAACGTATTGTGTATGAAACTGCGGTCTTAAAAATGCAATCTAGTATTGCATAACGTCGCTGTGCACCCCTAGCACAAACGTTTATCGACTTCGAGTAGTTACGTCGATTTCAAGATCTTGACATAAAAACTCGGTGCGCCCATTATTGTGATTTATAAAGAACGGGTACTTTAGATTCAAATTTTAATTCAATTAAATTAAAATTACATGTTATCTTAAAGATAAGTATAAAATTTTAATTTTAAAGTTGATCCAGTCAGCATAATCAATAGTATTGGTTTTCAAATTTGTGTTATATTTATTGTATGTTAAAAACACGTTTGCACAATATCTCGTTAACTTTTACGTACGTTCCATACTATAATGACTGACTTGGCGATAAGGTCGCCTTTGGGTATCGTTTAATCTATTAGTATTTTATGAGATGTTTTTTTATCATAAAGTTTTTTGCACAATAAATATGCACAAAATCCTACGAGATAAGTCAAAATAATGTACTACAGTATTATACACCTTAAAAAGGACTAATTACAAAAAAGTCACCGATGTCATATTATATCTTTATCTTAGGGATGACCCACAATAACCAATTTTTATCCTTTACTTTTGACTCGAAATAGATAATGACTTATTTACGGGCGATTTTAGGCAATACAGCATTAATCCTTATCCAATTATGTATCTTTTTAATATAGATCAATATGATATTTTCCAACATGAGATTCGAATGAATATATTCGAAGATATTACACATTTAAAAAGCAGGGAATTGTCATTGAATTACATAAGCTATTTTTTTACGCGAGCGCAACCGAGGCGGACCGCCTTTAAATAAGGCATAATCTTTTCTAATAACTTTGATCATAGTGATAGAATTGAATCTGAATGAAGTGTTGACGTTTAATCTCTAAAAATTCATTAAAAAATTACTAATCCAAAATCCGTTTTACTTTTTTTTCTTAATCTTCGATACTAATCGATTCGAAGTCGACCAACGATTGTGATAGCAGCACCGTTGTTTTAAGTATGAAGAAAGCGTTCGGTTACCGCACTATTTTATTCTCCGCGATCTAAAAGCATTCACGGAGCACTGGCGTATACTTTTCCGACTATAAAATGAAATGCATGTCAGAACTGCACTTGATTTACATAAATTCTATATATTTATATGCAAACAGAGTGACTCAAACTTGCCTCTTCATTCCAAATAAACCTAAATATACGTATATCACCACTGTTATGCAACCGAATAATATATTCAAACCATGTTCCTTCATGGTAGGCAGAGAGTATCTAGTACAAAATGATACGAGCTCTACATACTTGCCTAACCTCGTATGTTATGAGTTTTAACGATTTTTTTTTGATACGGACTATCTTGTTGCTAACCGAGTGGCTCTTACAACTTCACCGGACTTTACCGATTTAAATTACCTCTATGGTCTGTCGTGGTTTGTATCAAAATTTTAACTCACGAGAACCCGGGTTCGATTACTAACTTGTTCTATCGGATTTTTCAGTTCATCTGTAAAACCCTATGCCAATCGTCACATCATATACACACAGACCCGATAACACCGGCTAATCGTGGGTACACATGTGTACCTCTGCCTACTCAAATTATGGTAGGTTTTCACAGATACATTTGTGTTGTAAAATAAGATGACTACCTTACCTGATTATATAATCAGTAGAAAACATTCAATAGTATAGAAATCAGTCTCATTCTGGTTCGTTCGCGTTAAGAAAATACTGACGTCATTAACAGAACAAAGCTTCTACGCTTTTCAATTAAAAGCAGACAATTTTAAAATCTGCAATTCGATTCGTCGAAGACGTTGTCAGGTTGATTACGTCACTATTTTCTTAACATAAACTATAATATTTTCTTTATTGTCTATTATGCTTGCTACTTGAACATTGAGTCATGTCATTAAGTTTTTAAATTTCGTATGATATTTTATATTACATACTTATAATTTTTGAAATAGAAAAAGTTTTTATTATGTTACCGAATGGATATTTTTCCAAGTTAAAAAAAACAGCGAGTCGGACTAGCACATGAAGAGTTCCGTACCATAATCTGCAAAACGGCAAAAAAAATCACGTTTCTTGTATGGTAGTGCCTTTTAGACATATGTATACCTATATCTTATAGCGGTAACAGAAATACATCATCTGTGAAAATTTCAACTTTCTATTATCCAGTTAAAAAAAAAGTCTCTTTCTACATTATCTGTGATTAAAGTCAATCATTAAACATATTTTGTTTGTTATATTTTGTCACACTAGCGACTGCATTTCCAATCATCTATTCGAATTTTTTGAACACCTTATAAAGGTAAAGAGATTAGCGTACTCGCCTAATACTATCGACCAACCGCGAGGCTCGGGTTCGATTCCGACAGGGACAGACGTGTGTGTCATGAAAATAGATGACTAAAACCAATAACGCAAGCACATAATTCGCTTACTTTGGGGTTAGATCAACTTGTGTAAAATTTCAAGGCATATTATTATTTTGGTTAAGCTTGTAATTGGTGTAAAATAAAAACTCTACTCTATTTTATGCTTGTAAAAATATATGTTCATTTGAGAGAAATTGTAATACACACTCAGTAAATATAAGGAACAAAAACAATCTCGCTGTGCATGTGACTCGTATCCATACAATAGCTAATCATGGGCCAATGTATACGTTTGTACAATAAACTTCCCGACCGACTGACGATCCGGTCATATTCCAATCCCAGGCAATGTAATGCTTACTCAGAAAAATCTGAAAAACATTTTAAGAAAAGTTGCCCGACCTGGGAATTGAACCCGGGACTCTACGTGGCTGACGGTCTAAAACGGCGACCCCTGTACCGTTACACCACAAATGCGAGGAGAGGTTTTTATATTAGCTTGAAAGATATATCAACAAGTTGAATATTACATTTTATGGGTCGTAATATTGCTGTGATATAACAGAGCAATTATTAATTTATAAATAAGTCAATTACTTGAACACGTGGCATACAAAACACAGTGTTATTTATAACATCCGACATGTGTATTTGATAATATTTCAGTCTTCGCTAATTAATTATATCAGTTTATATCTTCATTATTAATGTACAGTCCTATTTGTTAAATCACCACATATTTTATTAGTAACTAACTTACCCGGCGAGCTTCGTACTGCCTGCACATGAAAAATAGATGTAGTAAACCGATTCTCAGACCTACCTGATGCACAACATATCATAAAACGTATCTATGTCCTTCTCCTAGTTGTAAGCTACCTCTTTCTCAATATTTAATCAAATCGGTTCAGCCGTTCTTGAGTAAATAGCGTAACTTTATTTTATCAGGATTCCGTACCCAAAGGGTAAAAACGGAAGTGTGTCTGTCTATCACCAGGCTGTATCTCGTGAACCGTGATAGAAAGTTGAACTTTTTTGTTGCCGCTATAGATTGGTCCTACTTCAATTTAATCAAGATCTGACGAAGTATTTTTGAGTTACATAATAAATAATAATACATTTTGAGTTAAAACAAAGTGTATTTTTATTTACGACGTAATAATATTAGTCTGAAGTCACTATTCAGCAGTTTTACTGCGCTAACTTTGAAATTAGGTGCTCCGATTATTCGGTCATGTGAAAAGAATGAATGATGAAAAATTGACCAAACACATATACCAAGATAAATTTATAGCTGCAAATCCATTCCTTGTTTATTCCCCGCATTGGTCCGGGTCCTCTGTGTAGAATAGACCAACTGCCTTTCTACCAGGCAGCTCGTAAGAGCAGCAAGCAGAAGCGAGCATAGGTTAACTGGGTTATTACCAACATGATCACTGCTGGTAGAGTGCCGTGCAGCAACGCGCCCGGGTAGGGATCCACCGCATTACCTATTCCTGCTGTCATAATGACATTGTCGTATTCCGGTCCGGAGGGTAGGGTAGCCGGTGCACCTGCACATAATGTCTAAAAGCTCGACCACAGAGCAGCGGCGCACCTATGACATCTATAGTGTCTATTTTCTTTCTGTTGACATTCCACGAACCCACTGCTCGTGTATTATCAGAGTCAAAAATGTCCGAAACCGGTGTGTTTGTATAAAGAGTATACTCAATGTGGAGGAAATTAGGTAAGTATGTAAAACTCCATTCTCTTTCCCTATTCTGCAAGGAACCTGGCATGAAGATACGTATGTATAGAAATCGGTTAAAAACAACAAACAATGTCACGAGTATTAACACATTAATTTCATTATATCCATTTGTTTTATTAATGGTTTAGTCAAATAACGTCAGCGAAACTTACTGGAAAAGTGGAAAGCTAATTAAAGAAGAAAAGTGAAACTGCATTTGAGATTCATACACTCGACTTTGTTGAGGCAATACGTACAGTAAAAGTTACATCGTAGTTCATTGTGGCTCACACAATATGCACGAGGTAGGGAACAATGAGTGTTTTAAAAACAGCACAATATCTAACAAGATGGCCGCCAACGCAAAATGTGTATACCTGGAACAATAGGAATGCAATATTAATCAAAAATTCACCAAAATGAGCACACTGACGTTCGGATCAGAGACTGATGAAATAGCCTAGGGAGTTTGGAATCACTGCCGTAGCTATACAAGTTCATCGTGAGCTCAGAGATATGTTCATTGGGAGGATCTAGTTGTAGTCTATTTATCCGCAGATTGACTTTTAGGATTCTGTATTCTGTTCGTCTGTCTGTCTACCACCAGACTTTTCCATGAACCGAGATCGCTAAACAGGTGAAAATTTTCACAGATGATGTATTTCTGTTGCTAGCGGCAACACATACTAAAAATTTAATAACGAGAATGTTCATGGGGGCTCACTTAAAATGAACGTGATTTTTGTCGCTTTCATAAGTAACGGTACGGAACTCTCCAAGTGGAAGTCGTACTTGGCCGAGTTTTTCGTATTACGCATAATAGGAAAAAAAAAAAGAAAGAAATGAAAAATACGTTAATCTTTGATATCAATACGCGTTGTGTATTTCTTGTGCAAATTTTTTTGCTCGGTATTCATTCATATATTATGAACATAAAATTAAATTCAGTGGTTAAAATAATAATTAAAATATCTATTAAATATAATGATAATCATAATGTTAAAATAATTTATTGTATACATTCATGAGTATTAAATTGAAATTACAATACTATAATCAAACAAATTATTCAAAAATAGTAAATAGTATTTAATTAATTTTATTACAAGTTCAACAACACAACTACTTAATTAATTATTATAACTAGCCGCTATAACCATGAATATAATATATTTTTTTAATTTTAGAACTTCTCGCTTTTTGCAGCTTTTGTCCTAGGTCACAATTTGCCCTATATAGTAACTACCCATACAGACCCGTACGGACGTACGCATTCAGACACTTCCTTGGTCAATGACCCCATGCTCATATTTATGTAACAATTTTCGTCAAGGTGAGTCACACACACAGAAAGATAGCTAAATGTAATATTATACTTCGTATTATAATAAATATATAAAAAATGTTTCAATTGTATTTTCAGAATCATTATGTATCTTTCAAAAGTTGCATTTTTTTTCAAAGCATCCTCATATTTTGTGATGTACCTACTACATGAAGCTAAAGCAACTCCTAACAATGACTTATCCCCAATACGTAGTAATTTTAAGAGGTTTGGCCAGTGTAGGGTACACTGGCCAAACCTTTCTTTCTGCTAGTTTTGTGGAATTGACAAAATCTAAATAAGCCGACCTTATAAGAGTAGGATAGTCGGCCATATGAGAATGAGATAGATGTTAATATTGAGAACAGATCTTTGTTAGTCTTATGAAAATATTTCGAGTAAGTGAAGCTGAAATTATGGGATATAAAAACTAAAAGTGTATAATTTTTAAAAACAAAAATATTAATTGAAAAGTTGTTAAACAACATTTTTTTTATTAGCATATTTATAAGCATAAGAACATTTTTTGTCACATAATGGCGCCACAAAAGCATTATGTAACATACATCCGTTAAAATTATATTTGTCATGGCTTTAACAGTATGTTTATAACATTATTTTACTTTTTTTATAAAACAATCATTAATTAATAAGCATGCACGTTACAAACTATTTTTTGTATTTCTTATGAATGAAAAAAAACCATAGACAAACCAATGCCAATTAATTTGACGACTGTTAGGAGTTATACAGTTTATCATTGTCGGCATAACGAGTGTGAGAACCATTATTACATGAGCGCAGCTAGCACAATGACGTGGATATATTAAAGAAGACCCAGTTTGTGTATTATGTCAGAGAAGATCGCTTCATCGTCATTCGGAATAATGATAGTTGCGTCATCTACGGGAAATTAAGATTAACATGATTTGTGTCGGCTTTCTCCCCATCATAGACTTGGAAAACTTGTTTTTCGTTTACTTAATAGTTTTATTTTTATATGTATTTAAAAAAAAAGATTTATGTCGGTGTTAGCTTTGACGCACGGGATCCTGAATTCGCTTCCCGGTTAGGGCAACTTGTTCTTATATGTTTTTTTAAGCTTACTTGGTGATGGACTTGCCATATGTTATTATAGCCTTCACTTAACATTTGGTGTTCATTTTAATTAAATCGGTTAGCAAATAAAGAAGTTATGTTAATTTATGTCAATCACGTAATATATACCAATTTAAAAAGAGCTCTGGTAACTGGGGTTCATCTTAGGCTAGAAATAGATGAAAGTTTAAAGTGCCTAAGTTTTTACATTAATACTTAGAGTATTTATTGCGAAAGCAAAATCTATGCTTACGAAGTCACGGACACAGCTAGTAGATAATATAATTGGGGTAGGTTTCATGAATGATTAAAGTCACAAGCATTATTTTATTTTTTATTAATTTTTTTATTAAAGCATGACTGAACAAATTTTAATAGAATATTCAATATCAGATAGTCCACATTAAACGTAAGTACGAGAACGCTAGATACACCTGCGAAAATAAAGAGGGAGTATATAATATGTATGTGTCTCTCTCTTTTTCTCGTATCAGTGCACCTATTTTCTTCAAAAATTTAAGTCAAAAACATGCAAAAACTACAACACAACAGCATTAGTTATTTTTAAACACCATCTGATTCCGTTAAAAAGTTGAGTTCTAATTATAAAACCGTTGCACGTTAATAAAACCGACCTGTGTTTTTATGAAAGCGTATATTTTTAGAATTCCACGGAGTTGATTTATCTGCCATGGCAACTCTGGCATGGTCGTGGGCGGTAGGGCGGGTAATACGCCCACCAACTTCATACTATCGATCCCTGGCCTAAGCATCATGCACCAATTTATTAATATGATAGTTAATACGACTTGAGTATTTTCAATGTTTGTTATATTTCTGGTTTTTATTATAAGTCTTTGTTATTACAAGCAGGGAGCTCTTATAATGATCTTAGTCAGAACTTGGGCACATAAGCACTTAATTAAACTCCGACATTTCACTATTCATGATCATAAAATCTATAAAACTGAATGAAACAAAGCCATAAATCTATAAAAGATTTTTTTGTAACGAATACTGCGCTGCATACCTACCCAGTGTCATAATTCTGTGCACGCCGCTGAGTCCTACTATCAGAAACGTGAATACTTACTCACGCGGATACCTTACGAAAAGGTATCCGCGTGAGTTGTGTGTTTCTGTCACAAAGTTTATATCGTAAAAAATGATATTTTTGCATAATACGAGTATCAATTGGTTGACGGGCCTAGGAACATTAATTACGAAAAACTTGGTTTTCTCGAGTTCATTAGTAATAACAGTTTTCTTAGTTAAAACATTGGTTTAAACGCTTAATAATATGGTGTAAAACATGAAAAAAAATCTCCTAGATTCAAGTACCATAGACAACTAATTAATAAAAAAAAATATTTTAAATTAAAATAATATTTTGTAAATAAACTACAAGTATGTTTTACAAAGTATGTTAATTTAATCACAATTAATCTTAATTAAACAGTATTTTCTAACAAAACATAATTTTCAGCGCCCGTTTATAAAAACATTCATTATATTGTAATAATCATTTGTAAACACATTAAATTAACATAAAAGTATGATATAAATTAGAATTTCAAAACTTTTTAATTAGTGTTTGACTATTATTACTATTTTAATGCTTGTATTTTTATATCTAAAATAACTGTTTTATTAAAACGACGAAGAACCTTTATCGCTGTTACTACATTTTATAGGATTCTTAGGACAGTTTATTTAAGAGATTTTTTGGAATTCTTGTATGTATTATTAATATTTAAACTTTACCATAATATATACTTAGCCGAATTAAAAAAATATACTCACTGAACAATGGCATCTCAGCAGATTTTAAGAAGTAAGAGATGATTTTGTTATTCACTAGCAGCGTGACTATGGGTAGTGTCAGTTTTCAATATTGTGATGACCCGGTTTGAAAAGTATGGTAGGCTGTCAACTATGTTACGCAATAAGCGTAAGTTATTATTTTCATATTGATGCGAACGACCAACGAGAAATGAATAGTGAACGAGGGAAAAGGGCTTTGAACTCTCTGACAAAAAAAACACTTATTTTGAAACTATTATCTAATGTATTTAGCTTGTAAGATTTTAGTAAACATTCATGCAAGTCTTTTTTTTGTTAACTTTATTAATATTTCCTATATTAGAAGAAGAAGCCATTCTAGAATGCCATTAACGCTTCTTCTTCTTTGTTTATAATTATGGCTTTCAATAATTTTTTTATGATTTAATAGTAGAAGATCCGAACCTAAACCGAGCTTCACCGAGCTGATAATAGAATAAAACTTATTTCATATTAAATTTAGTACATTAGAGAATATATTATAAATGGGTTGCCAAAAAAAAATCCATGCATGAAAAAAAGATATGATTTACATCTGCTTCTTCTTCACCACACGTGCAATTAGGGTTTTCTAATATTTTTATTTTAAAAAGGTGTAGAGGAGAACTAGTATGTCCTAACCTGAGTCTTGTCACAGTACTTGTAGCCGTTTGACCAAAGTTCAAAAAGAAAACGAAAAAGAACCAAGGCTTTGGAGATATAGATGGCTATATTCTATAATAATAACTCCCCTTTTGAGTACCACTTTTATCCCATAATCTTTGCCAAGATATCTGAAGAGATTGTTTAGAAATATATTTAAGATCTGGACTATAAATCTTATATGGAAACATGTCTCCATCAACGACAGCCTCATTTGCTAACTCGTCAGCTTTGCAGTTTACGCTTATGCCATTATGACCCGGAATCCAGATAAATAGTACTTCAAATTGATTGTCATTACAACATTTAATAAGTTTTTTAATTTCATAAATTAAGGGGTGCTGTATTTTTTTAAAGGAACAATTTTCAATAGCTTGTAAAGTACTCAATCAGTTAATATTAACGCTTTTGTTAATTTAAATAATAATATATGTTCGAGAGCTTTATACACACCTAAACATTCACCTGAAAAGACTGAACATTCAGGAGGTAATTTAATTTTTTGAATAATTTTATACTGGAAGTAGTAAACACCGACTCCTACGGGCCTATTATGTTTAGATGCATCAGTAAATATGGTTTGGTAATTTGAGAATTTATCATAAATAATTGAGGTGAAGATGGAGTTAGCATTAATATCATTTTTGGTTATTCCTTAATTGAAAATTACTTGTGGTTTTTCAATTAGGGAATCATACTTGCAATCAAACATGGGCAATACTGCAGATCTATTGACGGGCGCTACAAGTGATAAATATTTTCTGTGGCTGATTATAGCACAGGGAATAGGTTTGTGGGACCAATATGGGAGAAA
>DVZL01006140.1:0-11556 GCA_018236625.1 Lasaia peninsularis
CGCTTGCTTGTTAACAATAAAAAAATACTAAACCACATTCAATAATTAACAATGAAAATCAATTAAATCGTACACGAAGCTAAAACAATACACCAATTGAGTCTAATGATACAATAAACAATGAGAATCTTACCATTGTTGCATGTGTTCCCATTCGAATCAACCTCGCCGAACAAGCACCGACAAACATGTCCACCCCCCGGTCCGATATCACACAATAACCCCTCGTCATATCCGCAGGGATTCGACTCGCATGGATCTAATCTTTCCTCACAATTGCCTCCTTGAAATCCGATAGGACAGTTACAGGAATATTCCATCGAAGATCCCTCAATAGATTTACACGAGCCGCCATTTTTACAGGGCATGCTCAAACACGGATTATATTGACATTCTCTAACGTTTTCTATGGACACCACTAATGAGTCCGGCCGCCCTAGTTTCTTTGTTACTTGATGACGTATTATTCTTAGGTATTTGATACAGCCAATAAATCCACTCTTTGTGCCTATATTTTCGAACACCCTGTTGATAAAACGGATTAATTTAAGAATACAGCTCTGAAGGTTTTTAAAAATATCGATTATTTAAAAAACGGTTATTTTTAAGCTTCTTTAAAAGGTCGAGGTTCTCAATTCGATTGTATGTTTTTAGAGTTCCACACCCTATTAATGACTCTACTGTCATTATGTCTGTCGTGTTCCTGTCACCAGATTATGTATTTCTATTACCACTGTAACAAAAATACTGAAAACTAAATAAAATAAATATACAAAGGGTGCTCGCATACAACATAATGAATTTTTGTCGTTTTTATAGATCCCTTCGTGCGCGAGTCCAAATCGCACTTTGCCGTTTTTTTGTGTGTTTTGACATGCAATTGCACCACCAACTATCAATAATTTTGATGAATATTTTTGAATACCGGAAAAAGTAAACTTTATCCAAATCTAGCGACAGGTTTTTGATTTACAATTAATACGCAAACTGAGTTTTTTGACGAAATGATTGATTTTGGTTTGTTTGAGTTTGAGTTAGTGCCCGATATGGCGACGGACTTATCACCTGTAACATCTTGGGGCCTAATATCGCCTAATCTAAAAAAAAACAAAAATGTGTTTTTGTGAATATTTTCAATATACAAAATTCACTCATCTACAATTTTATTACATGTATAATAGTTGAATAAATTTTCTATTTGGGTTAATTGAAACTTGAGATTGACTAGAAACTATCCTCCATCAACCGCCGTCTAACTTTCAAACATACCAACGAGTTCGAACATGAACTGTTTTGACAGTGTCCATTACACTTCCCCTGTTTGATTGAACGTTACACATACACGTACTTTTTCTATTAAAATCATTCAATTTGTGTGGAAAGGTATGCCTTTAAAGAATTTAGGCCTTGGTAGCCAAGTGGTATGCGCTTCTGATTTATTTCCTCCGTTGGTCGAGTGTCTAGCATACACGCCTAACCACATCGACTAACCGCAAGGTTCGGTTTCGATTCCCGACCGGAACAGACATTTGTGTGATGAACATAAATGTTTGTAATTCCGGGTCTTATCGCGCGTTGTGAAAGGGGGCTAGACGGAAAAAATTCTTACGAAAAGTTGCAACGACACTTTTTGCTGCTAGTAACTGCTGTGTGTATGTCGTCACCGGATTGATATTTCCAAAACTCACGACACAAAGCCCCGACGTGGTTTTTTTTATTATCGTAAACTTCGTTTCATCCGGGTGTCCCTTGACACCTCTCAACTTTTTTAAGTATTTCTATGTATTATTATCGTTTTCTAATACCCATAACATAAACATTTAATTTGCTTACTTTGGGGTTAGATCAATTTGTGTAATTCGTCCAGTAATATTTGTTTATTAATTATTATTTACAAAAAGAAATCAAATTAATGGATTGAGACATCCCCAAAAAATATTTCATTCTCACCAGGCTGATTTGTCGTTGTCGAGCTTAGGAAAAAAATAATACTACATTTATTCGGTACAGGTCGCTGTTAATAGTGAAATCTCCAGATACATTGTGGTTTGAAACGAGGGCAAAATAAAAAAAAAACTGAAAGTATACGAGCAACTATTACTTTTTATTAAGATTTCTTATAAAAAAAAAATCAAACTGACCTCGAATAATTCGTGGGCACGCTGCCGATGTAAGCATCCTCAGCCAAATCCAACGCCTTCAGGTTACCACTCGACTGTCCGGCCACATCCTCCATGCTATCCACAGAGAGGATCCCGTCTCGGTGGTAGCGTTTCGCGGATACTTTGTGATATTCATTAAGAGTTATTTTCTCTAAGGACGTAAGTATTATAGCACCATTACCAAGGTTGTACCTATTAAAAAAAGTGAACGTTAATGTATTTATACTTTTTTATATAAAATAATAAACAGGTTTGGTGCTCTGGTGAGTAGCGGTTCGGATCCTTATTTCGATACTCTATGTCATATACCAATCAGGTTATATCATGAAGAAAACTCGAGTTCGAGTATTCGATTTTGCCCTAATTTAGGATTGGGCCTACTAGCTTTCCTACTATATTGCTAAAATGTTGATTTGTAACTATACTATACATACATTTCATCGCTTAAATTTATATTAAAATTGATCTATATAAGTTTTTATAATATTTATACACCAAACACAAATAGATTCGAAATCACGTATTTACAAAGAATATATGTTGGTTCAAAGTTAAAGAATTGCTTTAGATATATTCAGATTTCAAAGTTCGACGCGCACACGTAATACAATAAAGTACTTAAAATACAACAAATTTGATTATACAAGTGGCAAAATGGCCGCACAATTTCTGCGAAATATAATATGAGATAAAAATGATTGCTCACCTGAATTCCAAATATCCGTTTACCAGAGCAAGCGAAACAAAGTCCCCCGTTCCGTCGGGTTTTTGCTGATTGTACAATATGACCCCATTTTCAGAGAAAGTCTTGAATTCGATATCTATGTTCAACTTATGGTAAGCCTTCAATGGTTTTAGGCGTATATAGGACGAGCCGTCAAAAGATGGGGTCTCTATATACGAGAGGGGTACACTGTCTTTAATAAATGTCTCGCAATTCACCCCAGTGTAAGGGCCCGCGCACACACACGCATACGTCGACCCCGGCAAGTCGATACACGTCCCTAGATTGTAACATGGATCTGATATACATGCGCTGTATTCCTCTGTCGGTTCTTGTGTTACTTGTTCTGAAACAAAATATTTTTATTAGTTCTCGTTAGGTAGAAAATTATGCGTATCGAAAAAATGTAAAACCATAAGTTACCCCACCCTTAAATCGAATCCGGGTCCACGTACGTCCGAATTGGATATCAATTGCACTCACCAACAAAAGTGATGAAAGCCAGAAAAACGGATAGTTTTGGGTACGGATCCCAACCCCAATTCAATTCACATAGATGAAAGTTCTGAGGCAACACTCAATTTCATATATTAAAAAAATCATATTCTAAGATATTTTTACGTTTAAAAAAAATAACATTTGTTTCGTAAAACGTTTATCTATAATTTAATATAATAATAGTTATTATCTTACAAATTAAGAAGTATCAAAATCCATTAAATTGACGAAGTAATCGCTTTCAAAAACAAACAAAAAAACTACTACATACACATTAAGATTCTACTCCATTTTGGAGATGCTTAATATTTTACGTATCCATTACCAAAGCTTTTATCAATACCATTTCCAACCCTAAAATTTCAATCGATGTTATAACTTGGCGATAACAAGAACCTTTTGTTCTCACCCAATAAATACTCAGTTTTGTTATCAAGATTTGAGCCGGAGACTACCATTTAGAATGGCTTGAAAATTATATTATTTTATCAATTATATTATTTATAACTAGCCAATCGGCCCGTCTTCAAACGGTGAGGGGTACCCATTTAAAAATTTGGTGCATTCGTTTTAAATATGACGAACAATACATACAGACAGTAACAGACATACAGAGAGTCAGAAAAACGGATAACTTTGGGTACGGAATCCCAACCCCAATTCAATTCACTTAAACGAAACTTCTGAGGCAACAGGCAATTTCATATATTTAAAAATTATAATGCCCTCAGATTTTTTGTCATTTGAAAAATGTAATTTTTAATTGCTTCGTAAAATGTTTATCTATAGTTAGTATAATATTATAGTTATTAATTTGTACAAAATTATCCGTCAGTAGTTTAGTTTTGAAAAAAACGGGTCTGTTATGGTGTTACGTTTATTAATATAGTTTCAATAGTAAGCATTATGTGTAGAACATTACCCGTCAATGAAGTACCGTATTATTTGTGTAACATTTTAACGTAAATAGCACAAAAATACACGATCTGTCATCGAGAAAAAAGATATGGACAGGTTATTATATTCTAGATAAATGGTTTTTCTGTTGATATTCTTAACAAAATGCTAATCTAGTTTTTTCTTAAATTACTTCTATTTTGATATTAAAAAATCATGTCAAAAAATCATTAGTTATTTTACAAACTGATACGTTTTCTATGAGTCTCGTGAAGCAAGAAATCCAATTCAGTAAAACTGGAAGTCAGCTTGTGTGAAACGAGCAATTGTTATGTTTGAAGTGTAACCAGTCAACTGGATTAAGCTTTCTAAGTTTACAACAGCGGGAACATTGCAAATATATATATATATTTTATGATATTGGAAGGCAAACAAGCAAACGGATTTTCTGATGGTAAGAAATACAGTATGTCGCCTATAGACACCAAAGGTGGAAATGGTGCGTCGTCAACCTGAGGATGGGATGGTAAACCTCTTGCTTGAGTAAGTTTACCGGCTACCCTACTCTCCAAACCAGAACATGACAAAGGCGAGCATATTGTGGCAGGAATAGGTAAGGTGGTGGTACCAATCTGTGTGAGTCGTTGCAAGACCATCTAGTTATTGTCACGATGTTGGTGACAATAGACTCTGTGCTCGCCTCTTGCGAGCTGCCTGGGTGAAAGGCAGTTGGCTTATTCTATAACGGAACCCGGACCAACACGGGGTAAAATAATAACTATATTTTTGTCACCTACTCTATCAAATACACGGGAATAAACACACGGCTCTCTTGATGGTAAAGATTACCAGGATTGTATTTATTTATAATAGAAAATATTATTACGGCTCTTAGCTGAAAAGGTAGGCAGAGGTATACCACCATCTACGGTTAACCGACAATATTAGGTCCTATGATGGGAGAGACAGCAAGTCCGTCCCCATATCGGGCACTAATCCCGATGTTTTCCTTCATCGCTCTTACGGTGTTTATGTGGTTTTCTTTAATAGGTAGAGTGATTTAAGTGGAAAGTTTTTATGTATATAACATGTATAGTGTACTCGTTCGAAGTCGGGTCGAGTCGCTAGTCTACTATAAATTCTTATTGAATACGTAAAATACATCGGGATGAAAGATAATTTTGTTCAAAAGCTTATAATAAAAAAGAAATTATAAAAAGGCACAAAATCATATTCCAATACGTAATAAAACTAGAGCTTTGATGAAATTATTTTTAAATTAACTTATAAGTTAATTATTTTTAGTTATTCTAATAACATTCTAATTTTTTTAAGTATTAATGTTCCTAATTACAATTTACATGAACTTTACATTCTCAGTGAGAGTTTAGTCTTAAGTTTTAAGAACATATAGTTCTCAAATGTATTTTTTCTCGCTTTCGGGCTGCCAGATATGCAAAATTTATGATTTTAGCCTCCAGTCCGGACAGAAAAAGAGGGGCGTAATAATTTTGACGTTTCTGTATATCTATAGCGTCATAACTTCTAAACGAATGGAAACATGATTGAGATGGTACTTACTTACTAGCTAATAGAGTATCGGGGGTTTCTAAGAATTTTTTTATTTTATGATACAATTTTTTTACCGTCTTTGTACCTTATGTATACTTAGATCTTTAAAACTATTATATTTTGTTGCGATTTTTTATAGATAGGGTAATTTAGGAGAAAGGTTTGTATATTGTATAATACACGCATAATATACCCGTGTGAAAGTGGGGCAGGTCGCTAACTCTATTGATATTATACATGCTAAAGTTTGTGAATATGGATGGATGTATGAATGTTTGTTAATCTTTCATGAAAAGCTACTGGATGGATTTGGATGAAACTTTACAGTAAGATTGCTTATAAGAGAGAGTATTTCTACGCAATAAGTATAATAAGTCGGAAAAACTTGTGCACTTTGAAAGTTACCTATGTTATTAATATAATTCACTTAATACAATATGATGTATAGTGACAAGACGAATGTTTTAATAACACATACGTCAAAGTAGTACGATCAATGTCTGTGAATAATATATTAGAAAGGTTGTTAACGGTTCCCATTGTCTGTGTTAATTACACAACAAAATAATTAAAATATCCATTTTTTATTAAGTGTTTTTAAAGCTCTCTAGTTTAAGATAATTCTTTGATTATAGTCGTTATATTGTGTGTATGTATCGACTTAAGTAATATTTGAAAACAACTTCAACTTATTTAAGTCTTCAAATGTAACAGCATTCATAAGAGCAACTCTTGAAATGTATTTGCGGAACATGTGTTTTGAAACATATTCCAAAAAATATTAAATTATGTCAATATATTCTACCGCACAGTGATGTGAAAATATTTTAACAAATGATTTATAATTATTAATTAATACTCGGACGAACTCACCCGCGTATTGATCCGCGACTTTGTCCAAGTTTTCATTAAATTATTTTATTTTATAAAATTCTAAAATAAAAGTAGTTTAAACTATTCCTTATTACATCAGCTGTCTGCCAGTGAAAGTTCCATCAAAATCGTTCCAGTCATTTTAGAGATTAGCGCATACAAACAGACGGACAGACAGACAGATGAAAATCTAAAAAATATTATTTTGATATAGGTAGCTTGTAAACATACATATGTATAAACTTTTTAATATTACATACAGATACTTAAATTTTATTTATTTGCATTGATTAGTAAAAAGCTCTTATTTGACTATTACAAATAGATATTCCAATTTTATTCAGTTGTATAGATTTCCAAAAATATACGCCGAATTCCAAAAACATCCTTAAATTTACGTATAATCTAAATGGAAAACTATTCATTATAATCTCCTCTAAAATATTGAACTCCAGGAAACTCAGTACAATCCTTGCATTGGTAAATAACTTTACATGTAGTACTCCCACTGTATCCTACATTAAAAAATGCATCACTTACCTACGGTTGCGAAACGAAAGGTACCTCAAGAGTAAATTGTGTCTCTTATTTGATCGGGTCGCACTTATATATGTTTTTGGCGACACCTTGCAAAATATTTTTTGTTTAAATATAGGTTTTCGTAGAACAACGCCCTATTCTATAAACTTTCTCAATCTCAAAAGTGAAAATAATTCTGTCAATTATGCTTTCCCGCTTGAAGCACTCGAACGATTTTGATGAAATTTGAGACAAACATAATGTTAACCTTGAGGCTACTTTTTACGGGCATGTTTGTACGCAATAAATAAGTCGTAAAAAATCTACTTTTAAAAAGTTATCTGTGTTATCAAAATAATTCACACGGGTAAAGCGCACGGGTGTAAATAAAGAAAGAAAAGTGTTATATAAACTAGATTAAATTATTTTGTACGTACCCACACATGCCTTCCTGTGTATAGTAGGGGTATAACCAGGTCGACATACGCAGCCCCCTCTAGCGCACTGCGCCCCTGGTAGCGCCGAACAATCGACGTCGTCAGTGCACAAGTCTCCAAGTAACGCCCCCACTGCCCCTACGGTTGCGGTTGTGGCCGTCTGTGAGCCTATTATGAGATACATTGAAATTAGAATAATTAATTTAATTATTCAATACTTCAATTTAATATAAGTACTTAAGTTAGAGTTAACTTTAAGATTTAAGACCGAAGAAAGTTAGTTTTTCCTTTTTTATTCAAGTAACAAGGATAAATTAATCAATATTACTTAAAAAAACTAACGTTAGTGTATTATATAACAGAGATACGTATGTATATATATGTAAAAAAATATTTTGCAATTTAATTTCTAAATAAATATTTTGTCTTATTTTGTTTTATTTTGAATGATTAATAAAACAATTAATATTTTAAATTTATATTCATATTTTTTTTAAATAAAACACACAATTACTAATGCACTAGGTATAGTTTAATTAAAAGTAAATATGCAATATAAAAATACACAAAAACCCACACATAGATAACACACTGTATGAATTATCTTTACAAATTGAAAGAAAAAGTTTGATTTGTAAGTTACTAAATAACAGCCTTGTAAGAAGTTACACTAAATAATTAAGTTTCGATAACAAATAAGTAAGATAAATTGGTAACAAAGTTTTGGACACGAGAAGGTGTCACAGAATGACGAGGGGAATAACTCACACAACAAACCCAACTCTAATCTCTACAAAATTAACGTGATTAAGATGAATTGAGCTTCACCCAAAAGAGAGCTATTGTGGAGTAGTTTAAGCGCAGTTAATTAAAATGATAGCGGCCATCCGTTTACTATCGTACTTGTTTAATATACGGAGGTTTTTATTCTTATAATTAATTATGAAGGTAGGATTTTGTTTTATTAAGATTTTGTTTACTTATTGAAATCTGAAGTCTATTAAATACTGACTTATAAATAATTAAGCTTTTTAATTTTAAATAAAAAGTAATTTTAATTGTATCGCCCTAGTTTTTCTGTTTTAATCTCAAAATGAAGATAGCAGAATTAGGTTAAAATGACCCCGAATATGTGACACTGCTAACTTGTTCATAACTGGTCAACTCTCTTTCAGACAGTTCTATAAAGTTGGAATGTCAAAATACGTCAGCCTTATAAAAGTGAGATAGCCAGCCGTTTGAGAATGAGATATGTATTTAATGTTGCAAGTCATAGAGTGTAATCTTCATATAGTAAGTATATATAATTTCGACTATAACGAATTATCGATAACAAAAATGAATAACAAGTGAATCAAGAATTACAGCCTTAGAATAAAAGTGACTTAACTCAAAATTCCTGTAATACTCGATTCTACCATTTAACTAAAAAAATAAACTTACATTATAATTATGTACTCAAATAATCAAGGCCACGAATTTGATTAAAATAAACCGTTTGTGAAACACAAAAATATATATATCAATACTATATTTTTTGAAAACATTCTCGTTAATTCACAAATTGCATTTTCTGGATTCGGTCACTTTTATATTAAGGGTGTGATATACACATTATAAAGATAATATCATAAATATAGGATAATGTCAACAGATAAAATTACATTTTCTAGTAGAGTTATTAAACTAAAATTGGATGTAGGTAAGCAGAAAAGACTCAATCCAAATAAATGTCAAAAAGTCAAAGTTATTTTTTTATAAATGTACACCTAAACTATTTTTCCTCGTGGAAAAGACATAAATTATGTAGACTATTTTTTTTTATAAACATGTTGCAAAATATAACATTCAATTTGATAGTAAATATTATAACGTCGTTTTATTAGAAAGCAACAAAAATTAAAAAAGTTACTAACTCTAAAATAAATGACATCTGAAACTAAAACTTTTATAAATCTAAAGTGACAGTGAGAGACATTGTGTGGGTTGAGTCTTTACCACGACTAATTATTGTCAATTACAAACAAACCTTTTAACTTTTGTCCAGATAAAATCCCGTCAAAGTCGCTTGGAGTTTCTTTTCTCGTCCACTCGTATTTATTGTAATATTTGTCTGGGTTAAGTAAATGTCTCGTTGATTTGGAAGCTGCACCGTCGTCTTGTTGGGTGAATTGTATTGGTGAAGATGGACGAGGCGGGCCAGCAGTACCGACTGCTTCAGAGAGCTTGCAGGGGCCGAACGCTTGGACTACGATATCTTCTTGTGTACGACATGCTTGGAGTTTAAGATGACACTCAGATTCGTAAGTTTTGCCATCGCTCCCGCAGACCTGTTTACAAATTATTTCATCACTTAACAGCTGTGTTTACTGTGGCCTATAGTCCCATCGCAATTATGTTATTTCACTCCAATTTATATTATCCCTAAAGGAGTTGGAAGAGATGTGTTAGTATATCCACGACTCGTAAATCCAGTTGCTATACTAGGACATTCACGATTAACCAAGGTACTAGAGTCCTGATGTGATAGGTGTCAAGCCTATCTCGACTTTGGGAACATTTCAGGCAATGTAATGCTTATTCAGAATTGTCGGAAAATATTTAAGAAAAGTTTCTTGACCTGGGAATTGAACCTAGGACCCTACGCTGCTAAAGTCTTAACTGGCGGCACAGCACAGAATATAGAAATGACGACGACGAGAGTAATGACTATGAAGGAAGGACCGTGACAATTGGCACTCGATACTCTTTGTTTCTACCTCGCAATGGATCTGAGGATAATGTAGCTATGTACGACCACTAACACAATATGAAATCAGGAATATCAAAGTATTAATCCGAGCAAGCTTCTTCAAAGCTCTCTATTAAGTAATTGTTATTACCAAATAAGCCTATGTTCCTATTAAACCTCTTATGAGTTGTCTGATATGCAGATGATCTTTTGTAATAAAAGAGACTAACAAGGTTATTCAATCACATTGTTATGTTGAAATGGCACGTTTAATACTCGGATGAATTCTTACAATCCCGGAAAAACGCGTTATTCCCGCGGGATTCACACAATACTTTGAATCACTCTGCGAGCTATGTTACGATGTGGTGCTGTAATAAATAAATCATAACTGGAACTGGTAGTGGATAAATTACTTCCACGCGAGCCGGGAATAGTTTATAAGTGTAATTATCATTAAATATTTATGTTATAATATGTACTATTATAACAAAGCCTAATCTCTACGAATAACATGCGAAAGTGTGTATATATTCTGTTTTCATATTCAAACGGTTGAACAGATATTAGTTAATTCTAGCGTAGAAATTGATGAAACTTTGGAGAATGCTAGTGTTAATTGGATATATACGTTATATCTCAATATCTTAATGGAAATTGATTGGAGAGTTAGATAATTTTAATACTTGAGGATAGCCTCGAGCACCGTGTAGGTAGTATTTTCATAGTAATATAGTAATTTATATATTTGACCACAGACGTCAAAAATGTGCTGTTACAAATTTGATGTACCTCAAAAACAAATGCCATGATCGAGGTGGTTCTTAACTGCAACAAGCACTTAAGCTCATTCACTTGAGGTTATTCACTCTAGTTACTGAGGTTATCAAACGTATGTATATCTTTGAACGTATGTAAGAGTTTAACTAACTATACTATCTGTCACGAGAAGGTATAAATTATGTAAAGAAACGTTCAGAAGTTACCAATATTTGGGTCAAAGGAAAAAAGTATTTTTTTAATGATAATAGTAAAGGAATTGCTGCAAGCATCCGTAGAAAAATAGGAATAGAAATAGAAATAATAATGATATTATTATTATTCATCCATTCCATTATACGTAAATACACAATAACAAATAAC
>DVZL01006141.1:0-11556 GCA_018236625.1 Lasaia peninsularis
TGTTTTTCAGATTTTTCTGAGTAAACATTACATTGCCCGGGATTGAAATGTGCCCGAAGTGGCGATAGGCTTGCCACTTGGCTTGGCTAATCGTGGGTGTGTTCTAGTATATCTACTGGACTTATGAGTCGTGGATATAGTAGCACACCTCTGCCCACCCCTTCGGGGATAATAGGCGTGAAGGAACTTTTTCTAACTTAATAAGTACCTAAAAGTACGCGCTTTGGATTGTCATTTTCTGTTGTCCGGTTCGAACCCCACCAATTACTAAAAAGTTTTTCTAACTGAAGTACATTTTCTGAGTGCTTTTATAGTGCATGAAAACATCGTTGAAACATGATGAAAACAAATCTTGGGTTTTGGATTTGTGCCCGATATGACGACGGACTTGCCACCTGTCACATAATGAGGCCTAATATCGTCGGCTAATATGGGTGCATATTTAACCTCCGCCTTTCAGGGATGCGGGCATGACCATATTTATTTATTTATTTAATTTACTAACTTAATCAAAATCGTTGTCTGACACAAGAATTAGGCACTGACAAAACGTGGGTTTCAAAAATGTGTAATTTTTTTTAATTGGAATTTTCGTAGAATTTTTGTAATACATCTAAACTTAAATCTGTCAAGTTATTTAAAAATTTATATATGGTGTACATTACATAAATTATTTAAATTGCATAAATCGGGACGTGATTGCATTACGGGAAAAATTAACTTTCTGACCGTGACGTGATAAGCTTTTTCGCTCCAATATGGTAATTTTGCTTATCAAGCACTACTTATTATACTTTTTTAGAAACTAGACAAACTGAGCAAGTTTTAAACATATTTTTTTTGGGTAATTATGGTGCAAGAAATTTATTTATTTAACATTTTATTGCACACATAAGATGAATGGGTTGATTGAACTTGACAAAAAGCAACAATAAAAAATAAAAATAAATTCTATTGCAAATTTTCACAGGTTTCGAAAAAGTTATACCTAAAATAGTATTTTTTTTTAGAGAATGCTGCCTGCATTATCTAAAAAAAATGTTTGAGTAAATTAAAAAAGTACAAAAATATAACTTAATTTTTAGAAATTATGAGCAAATTACTAGTCGCAGTAGGTAGAAAATTTTAGAAAAAACACAAAAATATTAATTATTTTCACATTGTTGCCACTACCTTATCTCGTTTCTGACTGTATTTAAAAAGGTCAACGTTTAATATTTGTTTGTTCCATAGGTGGAAATTCGGAATCGATGGCAGTTACCGAAATAAGGAAAATTTAAACACGCTGGAATTCACATTCACGCTAACAGCCTTTAGCTTTAGAAAACTGACTATTTATAATTGTTTTTATGGGATTAGGGAGCGAAGAGGCACACGGGTCTCCTGATGGTTAGAGACAACCGTGGCCTATAGACACCATAGATGTTGTAGGTGCGCCGCTGCCCTCTGGTCGGGCGAGTTACTGCACAGCACTTTACGACCAGTGGTCTTGTTGGTTGTAACCGAGTTAATCAATGCTCGCCTCTTACGAGCTGCCTGGTAGGAAGGCAGTTGATCTATTCTACACAGAAGACCCGGACCAATACGGGGGAAAATAAAATATCGAGCACAATTACAATCCCAGGCGACGTTGGTTTTCGGATAAACTGAAAAAACTCATAGTAGTTGCCCTGCCTGGGACACTATCACTAGTTAGTATTTAAAAAAAACATCATTCTAAACTGTCAGTACTAAAAAAACATCATACTAAATTGTCAGTATTAAAAAAATCACTCTAAACAGTCAGTATTAAAAAAAACATAGTTTCTTTTTTGCTACGTTCAAAGCAAAGGTTTTTTTTTATATAATGCCTTTTAGGATTGGACACAACAAAACAAGTTGTTCACATTTGGGGTCTCAGCAGACCATGACCAATTTATCTCAAGGAACAGTTATACCTAAAATATGCATATTGCATACTAAAGTCTTACATTTTCCTAAATTATAGACTTGATTTACGATTATGGCTGCTTGAATATAGTCCGAGTATGCTCAGTTGAATAATTTCAACGCAATAAAACTGCAAAAAATGACTTAACTTTAATTATTGCATCCAGTAGGAAGGCTTTTTTTTTTAATTTACTTCAAACAATAGTAAAAAAATAACATAAAAAGTTATCCACTCAGATAACACGATAGTGAAATTGAAGTTTTTTTGCAGTTTTGCTGCGTTGAAAGTCCCTACTATCCCTACTAATATTATTATTGCGCTTTCACGCCTAAACCACTGAACCGATTTTGATGAAATTTAGTACAATTACCTGTCTGTCTGTTACCAGGATGTATCTCATAAACGGTAGAACGGTAGCTAGAATGATGAAATTTTCAGAGACGATATATTTTAATTGCCACTATAACAAAAAATAGTTAAAACAGAATAATATACAATAAACGTGTTTTTTAAAGATAATGGTACGGAAACCTTCAAGCGCGAGTCCGACTCTCACTTGGCCGGTTTTTGTTTTTACATTTAAAAGTTTAGCACAATGACAAGCAACTCACCTGATGGAAAGTTATGCTGGGGTTAAAAATGGCAATGTACTAAGGCTTAAGGAGCCTAATCACTCCTGTTTTAAGAACAGCTAAATTGTATTTCTTCGGAAACATATCTTTGGGTAGACAGTACTTTAGCAGTACTAATAATGAAAGACGAGGCGAATCTCTTAGTCCCAGTTCGTGGAATGTCTACTAAGTATGGATGGTACGTCTCATTTTTCCTAGTTTTATATAGAGTGCTTACTTTTGACATAAAATCGCGAAAACGTTGGAGAATAATGAAATGAAATAAAAATAATTATTTGCGGTATATGTGTGTTAAAAAGTTGTTATAAAATAATTAAGTAATTAATTATGCCAACATATTCTACCACACTGTAGTGAGCAAATATTTATGTATAAGTACAAATAAATAAAATTGGACTGTCTGTATGTAATATGAAAATAACCGCTTTTTTCTAAATCACTGGCAGACGAAGTCGGACACAGTCAGTATTTAATAACATAAATGAGAGTACGTACTGCCATTTTCATTCATCTTTAGATTCCGTCCTAGATTTGGATATTAGATAGTCATAAGGGTTAAATATTATAATTTTAAATTTATCATGAAGCTAAAAGTACTACCTATCTGGAAATCACACTTCTAACAAAAACCTGTCCCCAATAGTATTGCTAGCTCATTCTAAATTGGTAGTATCGTAGAGAAAACAAAGTCGAAACAAGTCGGCCTAAGGGTGAGATAGCTGCTCTATGAGAATGAGATAGATGTTTAATAGGACAGGTCTTTATTATAAGTGTAATCTCCAGATAATACTCTTAGCTTTATGTAATATCTATTAAGATAACAGTTGAGTCATGTTCCATTTTTAAATTAACTACACTATAATTATATGTTCGAAAACCTATTTAAAATGTAATCGAAGTCTGAAGCATTACAAATCATGGTAAACTTGCATAACATGTCGAATCCATTCAGTTGCGCTAAATTGAAATCGATTGGTGCGAAATAGAAAAACGAAGAAATCGAATGCCGAATGTTACCATTGTTCTGTGCCAATTTGTATAGAAAATGGCGCACGATCGACTTAACCTTTTCTTGTGCAATCGTTATTCCATTTCAATAAAGCTTATTATACCATGAAATTGCTATAAAACCTTTTTAGTGCCATTCAGTTTGGTGATGGAATCGGAAACGCACTGGCACTCGAGAAAAAGTCGTGGTTTTTTATGAGAAAAAAGATCCAAGATGGCGGAGCTAGCACAGCTGTTATAACAGCGTTGTTATTGCGACTACCGATTCGTTATCGCCATGCATATTTGCAGCTGATCACACATACGTATGGTTGAAAGATTTTTAATCTTATGCCTTTTAGATAAGGATTAATATGAATTGACATTGAACGATTGGATACGACTCGTTGCGGATATAATTTTACACACGGATGTAGATAGATCTATAATTTTACAGTGTGGCTTAGCTAGGGGCATTTAAAAAGGGCGTAAATGCCAAGGATGTTACAGTATATTAGTCGTTTCAATATTTTCAATACAAACAACCTAATTAAATAGCAAGAAGCCTAAAGTAAGTTATATGATTTGTCCAAGATTTTTAAGTTGTTAATTTAAAAAATTAAGCATCCAAAAGTATTACGTACTTACGTTTGTTAAACGCAGTGTAACTGTAAATAACCAACTTATATTTAATTACCATGTCATATGGGAAAACAATTTTATTGTCTTCCATACTTATTTCAAAAAGTGCTGAACCATTTTCTATAAAGTTTATATAGGACCATTTCTGAAGTATGACCTATCTAACAAAATATGAATCATTACAATTTATTCAAATTGATTCATCTCCATTTTAAAGCCGGTTAAAAATTATCATTTCACATTAAATATTATTACTTATTATATTAATACGTGAAGCAATAACATAAGACCCCTTTTTACGAAAATTGCGCGGACGGAGGAGTGTGTGATTTGGAACAATTATAGTTTATGTGTAGAAGTGCAGAACGCTAATATTTTTTAATAGCAGTGCTTATCAAGCATATCAAATCAATAAATATAATATTACACACACTACCATGCATTTAACACACAAACACTGTGTGAAATTGTTTTGTTTGTCATTTAATGTTTTTAAGGTTGTATATATTCGACACGATGAAAGAGTATTTACAAAAATAAATGTTATAAATCATTAATTAAATTATCGCAAAATAACTTATAATCTAAATAAATTATGGTCGAATTTCGACCACCGAGCGACCACTGGTATCCTAAATTATTACTTGAATAGCTCGGTGAAGTTGTAAAAACGACGTGTTTAGCAATAGAGGGAACGAATGTGCACAAGACAATGTGAACAATTAATGTTCGGATGGTATTCGGATGTATACACACAACGCATGTAGCAATATATCTAAACATACCTATCATGTGAAAAAAAGTGTTGTGAACCTGAACATGTCAGACATAACTACGAATGTTTGACAATAGTATTCTGTGACGTGACATGACCTCGCCATACAGGTCAGTAGCGAGGGCATTGAGATACTATTGTACTGTTTGGAAGCTTTACTATTCTGGTAATAATATAATCTAAATTCTAACATATACTTATGCTAATGACACATACATATATTCACGCCAAGTCCCTTGCGGAGTAGGGAGATTATCGTGGCCCAAGTATTACGAATTCTACATACTTGCCTAGTTTCCTCTACATTTATGAAACATTTCATACAAACATGTCGGTTTTGGTATTAAAAATAAAGTCGCTTCTAAAGTCATCTGATACAAAACAAAAATTATCGAAATTCACTGGAAAATGTCAAGAGTTATCGCGTAATAAACATATTTTTATTTATAGTTGATTTCTTAGTTTAATGACACACATACAAACCTGGTAGTAAAAAGTGTTGTGGTCAAGGAAAGAGATATAAGTGATTACTGAGCAATGAGCAGTCTAAGTTCTAATTGTAATTCTTTATACATTGCCATTCATTGGACAATGTAAATTCCAAGCTTCCTAGGAGTTCGCGGCGCCGGCGGATATACATATTAAAACACCTTATATCGTTTTAAAGAACAACAATCTCTACTTTTTTTTTCCGAAATGTTAATTGTTGTGTACGTCTTAAGAACTTCTACAACGTCACCGGGCTAGTGGGCGAGCAGAGTGCTCAGCCTCATAATAGCATGTTAAATATGACATACTGCCATCTCTACGTAAAAATAAGGTATTAATAGTTTATATTTTTGACAAAAATACTAAACATGCTTAATGGAAAATTGAGGAGTAGTTTTAGAGAGTGAGTTCCAAATTCCAATCTTCAGCAGTATCTTCTCACTATCTCTCTCTTATTAATATGATACCCGTAATCTTTTGTCTCATTTAAGCATAGGTCCTTCGAAAGCCTATAATATAGCTTTTTTGCTCAAAGTCTTGCTTTACCTTTAAATAATTTAAAAAAATGTATTAAAATTAAATTATATTAAAAAGGTTATTATAATGTTGCAGAATATGAAGATGATAAAAATGCTTGGAATTTATTGATCCTCTTTCTATCTCTTTTATTGTAGAATGTAAAATGTATTTATTTAAAAAATAAGAAAAAAGACAAGCCCGCTGAGTTTCTTTCGCCGGATCTTCTCAGTAAGGCCGCGTTCCGATTCGTTGGTAAATTTTAGAATTATTTAGATGCGTCACAAGAAGTGTCAGGTCTATGAGATATAAAATATTTTCTATTCTATTCTATTCTTCTTCAAAACCAATTAATTTCTTCGAATAAAGAAAACATTATGATTAAATAGAAATATTTATCAGTCAACTTTAATACTATCATATTTTTTTACTTATTACAAAATCTCAAAAAGTTACGGGCAATTAAGTCTAATACAGATATAATCTTCGTAATTGATGTGAGTTTTATACAGAATATCGTATTACGGCTACCTCGGTATAAAATATGCAATGAATATTTTAAAACACTATAATTTTATGGTATGGAGTCTGAAGCTTAAATAAACATTTTGTACTCTACTTTCAAAGAAATATTTAAGTACTTGTATAAACCAATTACTTAGTTAAAACTATGGTTGGGGATTTGGAAAACTCCAGACATTATTTAAACTATTTTTGGATTGGCAACTTTTTATATATTCAACTCATAAACAATCCATTTATAAATATAAATTAATTGTAAAATTATTAAACATTTTGTCATGTGATATTTTTGATATTTAAGTACATATTTTATTAATATTGTTTTGTTTAAATTACAAAATAATAAAACATACACCTATAAAAAATAGTACTTGGTATTTTTTTCATTTTGTTGATCAAGTCGATGTTTTGTCTTGTTCGATTTTGGGTAAGTTTGTTTTATGATTTTTTAGTTTATCTGAGAAACATTACGCTGCCTGGGACTTACTTGTCTGTCACATCCTGGGACATAATAGTCAGTTAATCGTGGGTGCATAAGTACATACATCTGCCAACCCTTTCGAGGATGTAGGCGTGACGATGTTTATTTATTTATTTAACACTTTATTGTACACATGTGATATTACAGCATATATTGGTTTATTTTCGTTTTTTATAAAAACGGGCAAAACTAACTGCGACTTCTGTAAAATGGTCTGTTGACATGGATTTGGCAGTATCAACAATATGGTTACTCTTACTACTAACTATCTATAGCTGAGAAGAAAAATACAATCGCCTCTGTGGTGTAACGGTACCGCTGTCGCCTGTTAAGATCGTTAGCCGCGTAAGATCCCAAGTTCAATTCCCAGGTCGGACAACTTTTCTAAATGTTTTTCAGATTCCTTTTCATTCAGACCTGAAGCGACGATAAGTTTGCCACCTATCACATCATGGGCCTTAGAACCTATCATGGCTAATCGTGGGCGTTCCAGTATATCTGCTGGACTCACGAGTCGTGGATATACTAGCACATCTCTGCCTACCCTTACGGGGATAATACGTAATAATACTTTTTATACTTTATTTACTATATATACTTTTACTTTTTATATAGTTGAGAAATATGGTATGGGAATTATCGGATCTTGGAGTATTGTAAACCTATTTCAAAAATGAATGTTCTCAATTCTACTCTATGTTTGTGACGCGATTACTCGACCGATTCCGAATGGATTCTAAAGATTTGTGATCTTATATAAATTTCATGGCAATAGGTTCAACATTTTTCCAAGCTCTTATTATTAACTTGCAAAGTATACAGCTTTTATCTACACATACAGAAAAACTGTAACAAAAAATGTGTAGTGACATTATAAGTTGATATTAAAAGTTTTTTTTATTATTGCTTAAAATAAAGCTTGTTTCTTAGGAAACTTTTTTATTTTTATTTTTTTTTAATTCAAAATATACATGTCCAACATGTTTTGAATGCCAAAACTAAAGACCTATTTAATAACGTCAAAAAACATAATAATACATATAATTCACATGTAATGATAAAATAACAAATATAAAAGTTTAAACTAATAGTCTAAGATCCGACTGCAGAATTTTATATTTAGCAAGTACATGTTCCCTTCCTTCGTCTTAGCCTTATCCCGTATTATATAAGACTAGCTGTGCCCGTGACTTTATCCTCGTCTTTATTTCATTAATTTATTTCATACATTTCTAAAGTAAAAGTAGTTTAAGCCATTCCTTATTACATAATCTGTCTGCTATTGAAAGTCCCGTCAAAATCGGTCCAGCCGTTCCAGAGATTAGCGGGACGCGGGTACAGCTAGTCTTAAATATAAGTAAAAATGTGGTTTTTAGCATGTACTGGATAACTAGGCACAAAATTTTGCAGTTGGATCTCGAGCTATAAATATTAACAAATGTTTACATAGCAAAGATGATAATAAAACTCAAATCGGTGTTTTGCAATTTCACTTTTTTAAAATTATTTATTCACTTTCACAAATTTCATATTTTTTTTTTAGTTTCCGATTTTTTTCACATTCCGATTCAGAATAAAGTTTTACGAGGAATGATCTTATTTTATTGTTTATTAATCTTGTTATTTAATAAAATAACAGCAATTAAAGAAAAAAAGAAAGTTGTATATATAAGGACCGCTTTCACATTGGTTTTTGGTAAATGTCAACTTTTTCGCAGATCGGCCGGTTTGGAGCGAAACGAGCTTTTTCGGAAGCTTTCAATATCTCATCAAAGATAAGCTAATTAAATAATATTTATAATTGACACTTATAATCAATTGGTACCCTGACGGAAATAAAGATATAAAGATATAAAAATCCGGACTCGCACACGAAGGGCTCCGTACCATTATCTATGAAAACGCCAAAAACTCACGTTTGTTGGCGTGAAAGACAGACATACAGACAGCGGATTCTTAGTAGGTAATAGGGTTTCCGTTTTTTACAATTTGGGTACGGAAACCTAAAAAACGGCAGAAATCACATTTTTTTAAGTGAGCCTCCTTTGAATTTAATTATTTATTATTAAAGTAAACCATTTACACTAATATCACATACATTACTGCTGTCACTCAAATGTTTGCATAAATTCAGTTGTTAAACAGCAATGTATTGTATTACAGCGAAGTCGTCGATTTTAAAAATTGCGAAGAACAAAGATAGTTATGGAGTAGCAATACGCTATACTTTTGTTTTTAATTTGTCATCGCATCAGAGTAAACAATTTGTTTCTACATTGGCCACCTTTTTATATATTATACTACTTAGCTATCCTACGGGAACCTATTTAGATGTTGCACATAAGGTCTAAGAGCCCGACCACAAACAGTGACGAATCTACAACACCTATAGTATCTATAGGTCACGGTTGTCTCTTACCTTCAGGGGACCCGTGTGCTTGTTCGCTGTCTTATCCCATAAAAATATAGGTTAAAAAGTGACCTGGTTAACTCTTCAGCCTCTAATATAAAAAATTATACCACAACACCCGCTCTACTATAACTTGAAAAAAGAACATACATTCATTTCCATTGATATTTAATTAGCTGTGAAACTACTATTTTTGAATTTAACTAAATAAAAGTAGCCTAAGCTACTGCCTATTACATAAGCTCTGCCAGAGAAAATCCCGTCAAAATAGGTCCAGCTGTTACAGAGATTAGTGGGTACAAACAGACAGGCAGACAGACAAAATTCTAAAAAAATATTATTTTGCCGTGTGTACCTTGTAAACATACAAATGCATTTAGTAAAAGCGGTTTTATTAAAATATTTATTTGCATACAGACACCCAAATTTTATTTATTTATATGTATAGATGTATGGATTATAAATGGTCTTCCATTTGCATATTGAGATATTAAAGAACATGTACGTTTTATACGCATTTTGACCTGCCATAATCATACTTATGTTGATTAGAATGTTCTCCTTCCATACAAAAAGAAAAAAGTATATTATACGAAAACAGTGAGCGCATTCGAGAAATTCACATTAGTACTAAATTTCAATTGAGCGGCCATAACTTGTGTCGCCGTCCGTACAGGCCGGTTTAAGCGGTTTTATTGTTTTCGTTCGAATTGGCGGAGTTTGGCCTCGTTGGATGATTTAGACTGATTATTTTATTACTTTTTGCTACCATGCATTTGAATGGTAAATGGTCTATTTATCTGATAAGGAAAATGAGAAGAGTATTGTTTTATATTGAAACTAGAATACTATAGCGGTTTTGCATTAAATCAGTCAGATATTTTCATTGTTACGATGATTAAAACAGTAGCGATACGCCCATGCTGCGCATGGGTATATTGTGTATGTTATACACATAAATATTTCTCATCCACTTTATGTAATGTAAAGTAATAAATAAAATTGGAATGGAAAAGGGTGTTTCGAATGACGTACATATTAAGATGTAATCTATTCAGAAACGCGATGTAAAAATGCACATCGCCATCAATTTTCAGATTTGGTTCTAAATTTTAATGTATAAAAATAAATAAAATTGAAGTGTCAGTATACCTAAATATAATATTAAAATAAAATTTTTTTTACCAAATGAATAATTATGTATATTTACATACAAGGTACTGTATATAGATATACATAATTGTCTGGTAATATTAATATAACCGCTTTTTACGGAATGCGTATGTATGTTTACAAGTAGCATTCTTTAACATTTTTTCTGTCTGTCTCTCTGTTTGTACCCGCTAACCTCTGAAACGGCTGAACCTATTTTGACGGGACTTTCACTGGCAGACAGCTAATTTAATAAGGAACAGCTTAGGCTACTTTTATTTTGGAATTTTATTATGGAATGTATAAAATAAAATAGTACAAAAAATAAAATTTACTTATAAATAAAAGTAAAGTTACCAGTAAGTCAATTAATTATTTATTTTATTAGCATTTTGCATCAAAAAGAATACAAGTTTAAGTTAAAAATCTTTTACAGAACATTCAAATCGACTGTTGTAATAAGCAGAAAATTTTTTGATAACGCCATGAGAAAACTAGACTTCGTGTATTCGAATTCGACCTAATCTAAAACTGTTTCTGGTTTCGTTTCTGGGTTTCAGAGGTAAGATTGCGGTCACTATGTGTAAAATTGGCGCCCTAGACTGATCTCCTAGATTAGGTAACCCTAATATTTACAACTAGCACGGAGGAGTATTGACAAAAACAGGTACCTAGATCATCGATAAATAAGTAGATATCCCAACACTAAACTCGAATGATAGATGGAATGAAATTGTTTTATTAAACAAAACAAAAGCTAAGTAATGTCGTTCAATCCCAATGGCCCACTTTCCTGTCGAACCAGCCCACAAGTCGACGAACCAGTTTGTTTACATTATGGCGTCTCTGTGTGCGTGCCGCGTCTGTGTGAGTCACGTCTCGACGTCACATTGTTTACATCGCTAGGGTTGTCGACTAGTCATTACTTTAAAATCGTATTTTGAAATATTTGATTCATAATTAATACAGCAATCACTGGAGTTCTAGGTTAATTAGTGCATTCCATGATTTGATAGGTTT
>DVZL01006142.1:0-11555 GCA_018236625.1 Lasaia peninsularis
GAGTGCAGTCTAGTTTTCCTGAAGATGCTTAGGTTGTGAGACGAAACGTACGTTGAGAGAGAATTGAGAGAAGATTTGAATTGACACGTCTTGATCGAGTTTCAAAATAATAGTTATATTTTTGTTTAAATATAGATTTACGCAAAGTAACACCTGATTCTTTTAAATTAGTATCTGGGAATTACGACACTTGCTTACACCTCACGGAAATTTGCGTGAAGATTTTCGCACAAGATTCCGAAATTTCCATAGAGTGCCGCGCTCTGGTACCTATAATTCGTGTGTGTGTATGCGCGTGCGTGCGCGAGTGCGTACGTGCTTGCGTGCGTATGTGTTACGTGCGCCCGAGCGGCTGTAGTATGTGTATGTGTGCTGCAGTCGGGGCGGCTGGCGCCGACGCGGCAGGCAGTGTCGGCGCGGCCGCCGCTGTGTCGCGCCGTGCCCTACCGCGACCTCAGCGGACTGTTCGCGCCCTCCGCCACCGCCGCCAACGTGCAGGTACGTGGACCGGGACACTCGCGCCCGGTGTGGCGGATGACACTATACCATGACGACATAATCATATTACCGTACCAAAATGCGGTAGCATAATTGTGTTGTTGTATCTGTGTCGAAAAAAGTATTTTCCTACCTCCGGGCGAAAAGTGGCCATCCTTTTTCCTGTTTACATCATAATTTTGAAGTTTTAATTATTAATTTGATTTTAATAATTGCATAGAATATGATATCAATAACAAAATTTATATATATTGAAGTATGAACTTTTTCTATTTTTTAGGTGAAAGGAGAATTCACTGGAAAAATGAAAGGGAAAAACGTGAAGGCTGAAGGATTCAAAGCGGACACCGTTTATGAAATTAATGATGAAGATGAATTGCTTTATGGTGGAGACCAAACCCCCGCGTCTATGGCTAGCGTGAGTCAATTATATTGAAATGTAAAAATATGTATCCCTGTTGTTTTTACCCATTCCTACCGTGTGGGATATTGATATGATGTGTATCTGGTGCCTGTTGCTGGCCCTAAATAAATGATAAAATGATGTATATCTGGAGCCTGATGCTGTCCCCTAATAAATGATAAAATGATAATATGTATCTGGTGCCTAATGCTGGCCCCAGATAAATGATAAAATTATATGTATTTGGTGCCTGATGTTGGCCCCTAATAAATGATAAGTATCTAATGCCTAATGCTGGCCCCAGATAAATAGAAAAAATGATATGTATCTGGTGCCTGATGCTGGCCCCAGATAAATAGAAAAAATGATATGTATCTGAGTGCCTAGTGTGAGTTCCACATAAAAATTCGAATGACTTGACAGTCACGTTAATCGAGTAAACGTTGCACGCAACAAGTGTCAAAAGCTTGCGAGTGTGAGTTGCAATTTACAAAGATGCTCGTAGCGCGTTTTCTCACCGACGGTCGCGTTTATTCTTTATGTTATGTTGGTAGCTCCATAGCGTCGTGAAATAAACCAACCATTTTAAGAAGTATATTTTTATTAAGTAGGATTATGAAAGTAGGCGTCTATCAAAATTGACACGGTTATTAGAGCGTCAAGCACCAAAACTTGTTATTTGTTGTTGTTTATGTTGTGGGTTGTGACTTAGTACTGGGTATTAATTACTGTTAAAATTAGCAAAAATGAGAACAAGCACGTCTCAATTTGATGTATTGATTACATTTATGGAGCAGTAAGTGAAATTTAAATTATATGTTCATTATTTAAATGTTTACCTACATAGTGTGATGTAAGAACTAAGAACGAACTGTTACAAACACAGTTGTTTATTATTTTGTAGACACGGAGATTTAAGTAAACTATCATCTAATGCAAGAGGAAGAATTTCTTGCATTAAATATTGGGAGCAATTGACGGAGATTTTAAATAGTGATGGTACTGGTGATACAAAAACTACCGAGAAATGGAAGAAGGTTAGTCATAATATTTATGCTTTCCCACTTATTTTGGCATAAGACTTGTGAACTTTAAATAATTTGTTTTTTGCACGATTTAAGGTTTGGAGCGATTTTAAAAACAACACAAAGAAAAAGGCTGCTCGTATTCATAGAGCAGCCAGTGGTACTGGTGGTGGTCCTGCCGTGTATGCCAAGTTGACCGAATTAGAATTAAGAGTTCTAAAAGTGATTGGCAAACAGGCAGCTACAGGCTTGTCAGTAGAGGAGGCAGGAGTGTCACAGGTTTTACTTTGTTACTCAACAATTAACATTACTTAATGAAAAACTTAGTACAATATAGTTTCATACTATTGGTTTCTTCTAAATATTATTCTTTTACAGGTAATCCATAGCCAGTTAAAATCTGATGGCAATAGACAAGCCACACATACTCCCCAAACACAATTTTTAGAAAGTAAGTTGAAAATGCTTATTTTTTTAAATTGGATCTTAAATTATGAAATATGACTTTTAATGTAAGTATTTTATTTTAGTTCCTCTCCGTATTCCAATGAGTCCTGCCTCACTACATCCGTCTGGTGCTCTTGTAGAGGAAGAAGTTCCAAGTGAGTTTTTTTCATTATCAGAGCATACAAGCAGACAGATTCCCTGATAGTAACAAATTCACACCGCCTATACATCTAATATAGTATTGATATGTTGCCAATCAGATGCAAACTTGTATGTTCATGTGCAAAAGTAAGTTTACTGACTCCCTTACCTAACAAACAAAAACAGCAAGCATCGACACTGGCGAAAGGAATAGGTGCTAGTTACAGTAAGCCTATGCTTGTAATGCTGCTATTATAAACGGCCTGGCATGAAGACAGTTGATAATCATAATTTTTTTATTGATAATGACAATTATTATAATACACTAGCACCATTATGTTGTTGTGTGTGTATGTGTTTGGATAATTTGTCAAGCCTATTTCACCCTTGCACTTCTCTAATTGGAAAAAATTTTTTTACAATGTTACAGTCATTATATAATTAGTAAAATATAGTACAATCAACTTGTACAGTTTAATTTATTAATACAATATTGTAGGCCCTCAATATTGGAATGAGCCTGGACCATCTTCATACCACCCAGTACCATCACCACCTGAGCCGAGATCTTCAACAGCTCCACCTCTTTCATATGCGGACATTAACATGGCAGGTGAGATGTAACACCTTATAATCAAATGTTAACTTTTCGTAAAGTATATTTATTATAATGTTATCCATTTTTAACAAAATATAAGTATAATACAATTTATTGGATTTCTAGTAATTACAACTAAGTGTGTATATATAAAAAATATATTAACATTCATTATATTATAATGAGAATAAAGACTATATTAGATTTAGAATAACTTTAGATATTTATACTGGATACTCATGAATTTATAATATTATATATTACAATATTATGTTTAGATTATGGTCAAGACATTCAAAGTTTAGTAATTAACTAAAAAAATTTGTAAATATAGACTATTTAATTTATTTTTGTAATTTTTTTTGCAGATACTGGAAACCTAACTCCTATAAGGCCCTCTTCTCAAGCCCATGTAGTTCTCCCAGAGCCTGCTAGGTCTGGGCAAACTACACCTCGGCGTGCTAGGGTAGTACGTTCTCGAGGATCTCCTCGAAGACGTCCTAGACTAGCACACACCGAACTAGCAGCACAACATTTTCTCCAATCTGAAGAGAATTGGAGAAAATTCAAACAACTTCAACACAAGGACTATATGGACATGAGAAGAGAAAAAAACAGAATTAGGGAGTTGGAGTTAGAAACTCAAAGACGGTGGCAAAGTTTAGGAGAGAGGGCATTAGATTTAATTGAAAAAATAGTTAATAAGTATTGTTAAGATTAGTTTAGTTTATTTTTGTAATAAGATATTATATTATATATAAATATTAAAATAAATTCTTGGTCTATTTTTGGTATTATTATATACATTTTTTTAATTTTGTTTATGTACTTAAATAACTTTGTATCATGTGTGTTGTAATCAAGTTTTTGAATTATTTGTGCTATTGAAAGGCAAACAACCAGATTAATTTCCTGATGGTGAGTAATATACACCTCCTTCAGAGATATTAATGATATGTTGCCAACTTAAGACTGTGATGATAAGCTTCTTTCCTAGGTGAATTTGCCGACTAGCCTACTCTCGAAACTGTAATGTGTAATTGGTGAGAAATTACTTTATGATGGCAAGAATAGGTAAGGTAGTGGATAAAAAGCAAACCACTACAAAACTGCCCCTATTCAGACAAATGACTATGACTAGCCTCCTTTTTAAATATTAAATAATAATTTACATACTCCACACATTTTGGGCATACAAGACATTAGGGATTAAAATCTCAATTAATAAACGAGTATGTACTTTTCAACTCTTATATAATTTTTTTGTATATTATCTTCATCTCAATATATTTTTAAATTTAATAGTTTATAGAATATATAGGTTATAGAATTAAGTTTATACAAACATAGGTTCTTTTAAGGGAAAAAGTGATTTAAACTTTGTAAATATAAGGAATAAACACAACTATATTTTTGTTAATAATACCTCTTTGTGTACATTTCAACGATAAACTTTCCAATCATATGAAAGGTCAAACTTCTAATAATTTATAAAATCTAAATTATATAATAAAAGGCTACTCTAATATTGCAGAATATGTAAATTTTAGAATTATATAGATTCATCAGAACTACTTACAAGGTCTAGTTGAAATAAAATATTTTTCATTCTTTGTTATCATTAAAGTTGTCACATCAGTTAGAGCAGTCTATTCATTATCTACAATAAAATACCCTTAGGATGTCTTATTATGAAATTTCTTTAAATACATAATATAAGCCTTGGTGGAATAGTAGGTCACTCTTTAGACTTCCATTTTGGTAGTGTTCAAACCCTGCCATGTACCAATGAGTTTTCCAACTTGAGTGCTCTCATAATTAAGGAAAAAAGGAAGAAGAAACTTGGGATTCGTGCCCAATGTAGCAACACTCATAGTTTTACTTTAGGGGTTAAATCTGGGGGAGTGTATGTATAAAAAAAATGAAACAAGGCTATAGTTTTTAAGTAATTATATATTTCAAAAACTTATATATAATCTGGTGATTTAGTATTTATATTTTATTAGTATTATTTATTAATAATACATAATATAGTAATGTTTATTAACAGTTTACAAAAATTAATTTAAATCTGATTTATTTTAACCCTTTTTAAATTTCTTATTAAACCTAATATAATTTCAATTATCCTGCAATCTTCTAACCAACTGTTGTCTCAATATTCTACCTCTTATTAAATCAGTTGTAGGTTCCCCTCTTTCTATATATATTTCTCCAGATTCACTCCGTCCAAAATCAAGACCTAAAAAAATTTGTAATAATATTAATGATCTGATCTGATGAATAATTGTAAATATAAATTGCAATTGTATAGCAACTACAAGTGCCTACCTGTATCCTCTGTATCATCAATGCCTGCATCAATCACCATATTATGTAGTACAGAGCATGCCAAAATGATGCGAGCACATTTGAGGGGCCTGTAGTGTAGGACCCTATCCTTATGCAAGCAACGCCAACGATTCTTTATTCTGGAAAATGTGTTTTCAATGACTACTCTGGCTCTCATATGTCTTTCATTATAGTTCGCTTGTGCTGAGCCAGAAGTAGCATCTAAAATTGGCGTCATTAGCCATGGGCGTTGAGGATATCCAGAATCACCTGAAATATAATTGTAACAGTTATTAAATACCTTCTATTTATATAAAAATTTAAAAAACATGTACTGAAACACTTCACCTAATAGCCATATTGCCTCTCCATTTTGGTGCAAAGATTGCATATACAAATTTATATCACTATTTTCCCAAATAAAGGAATCATGGTTTGCTCCTCCAAATTTGGGATTAACATTAAGAATTCGATACTGATCATCGCATATCTGCAAAAAATTAAAATGTTAAAGTAAACTAATTAAATGATATGTGGTGACATAAAGACTGTATTTTATTTACCATCTGAACATTAAGTGAATGATAGTGTTTACGGCTGTAATACCAATGTTCCTCTTCTTTTCGTGGAACAACTATTTTAAAATGGCTTCCATCTATACATTCAACCACTCCAGGTATGCCATAGTTTCTATAAAACCTACAATATAAAAATAATATAAGAAACCATTTATAAGCTCACATTTTTAATTGAGTTATTAAAAATTATATTTTCACCGTTGACTAACTGCTTGTCTGGCAACTGGAGTATCAGGAAACCGAATATACTTATTTACTATGTTTTTATGTGTAAGGGCCTGTGTTACTTCTTCTATATACACACTACACATTTTTTGACTTAAGTGTTTTGCAACTCCAACTGGCCTCTGATAGGATCCAGATGCAAAGAAGAATAAAGCAGTAAGTACCTAAAAATAAAAAATAAAATAGGTATATATTCTATGCGAATCTAATATGTATCTTAATAGATAGTAGATTGTATAAAATATAATGTTAAGTTTTACTTACTTTATGTTCCAAGGAGACGCGTTGAGAGGACCTTAGATTTGTCCATCGCCTAAGCTCCTTACATAATAATTTAAAAACTTTCTTTGTTAAGCGATATCTATCTTTAAATTGAGTTTCTGTGAGGTTAATTAAGGGATCAAACGAAGCGCGTGCTCTTGCTTCAGCCCTGGCGTTAAAATTACAATTATCTTGTAAATACGCGGCCTCAAACATCCTCCATGCGAAAAAAAAACGTCCGGCCATTATTACTATATATAATTTTACTAATAATTTCACAAAATTAATTCGAAATTATGCTAAAAGCGTCTTTCTCACGATGTTTTCACTGGGTAATCTAAGGTGACAACTAAACTTTCGCAAAACACAGAGTTTTCGAATGTTTACCTTTCGAACTGTCAACATTTGTAACTCAAACTCGCAATATGCTTGAAACAACCAATCAAATGCGCTCGATTCTCGGTATCGAATACTACACGATGATCGACAAACCACCTATAGAGTGAATAAAATTCAAACTCACGAATTGAGTTGTCGCTACTCCTCATTAGATGTCGCTGTTTTAATTCCATACAAATTACTGTTAACGTTTTCACTAGCGAATACGAACAAAAACTCACACTAGGCACTCTGGTGTCTGATGCTGGCCCCACATAAATGATAAAATCATATTTATCTGGTGTCTGATGTTGATCCTTAATAAATGATAATATGATATGTATCTGGTGCCTAATGCTGGTCCCAGATAGATTATTCAATGATGTGTATCTGGTGCCTGATGCTGGACCCTAATAAATGATACAATGATGTGTATCTGGAGCCTGATGCTGGCCCCAGATAGATGGTAAAATGATATGTTTATAATATGCCAAACCAATGATTTATGATACTGTAGTTAACTTTTTGTATATCATGTCTTTATGATCTTCTTCTCGGTAACTTTAAGATATTCATTTATTATTTAAATTGTTTTTTTTATTAATTTTCATTCATATCGGAAAATAATTTCATTTTTACTGCCACAGATAATGTTAGCAGAACAATCTAAGAACCCAGGCTTGCCCCGTCGTATGTCTCGTTGGTGGCGTAAGCATCTGGGTGAGATCAAACCTTCATACTGGTTATTCGTAGTGCGTGACAATGGTAACCTCGAGATATACTCGCTACCGGAGATGCGGTTGAGCTTCCTTGTGAGGGACATCTGCGCCGGACATAAGGTAACTTATTGGCTGTTACGCTATATTACTAGCAGGATAATTCGCTATTATGAAAAAATATATATCTAGTAAAATTTTATAAATTTCGATTTATATAAAGCGTTCGATTAGATCTAACATAATTATTAATATAAATATATAAACAAGGTTGTGGCAGAAATACGGTGTCAAAAGCATTACATTGGAATAAATAACAAAGTAAACAATACTCTACTGTACTAATGCCATTGTACATGCAAAAATTTTATTATACGAGGCTCGTTGATGGTCGAAATATCTAAGGCTATATAAAAAGCAAAAGTAATTGGCCACACTGTAAGAATCGGAAAGAGGTTATGAAAGTTGTGATATTTATTTCGCATAATTTATATATAAATAAATAAACTGATTTGATTTGATTTGAAAATTTACATGAAAGAAGGGTTAAAGTGCTAATATTTTTCGGTTTATAGAAAGTGTTTGATTGTGTCAGATTTGAAAGTAAACTTGAATGAAAAAATAAATAAATTGTAAAACCATTACCAAAAGTATGTTGCCATAAGTTAGTAAAACAATGTTTAAAAGTTAATAGAACTAACCAGTAACTCATAATTGTATACCTAAAATAAAATACTTTAATATTACTACATAGTATAAAACAAAGTCGCTTCCCGCTGTCTGTTTCTATGTATGCTTAGATCTTTAAAACTATCCAACGGATTTTGATATATTTTTAAATACATACTGATTTAAAAAGAAGGCTTTTATGTATATAACATACAATATACCCGTGCGAAGTTGAGGCGGATCGCTAGCACGTAATAAAATTCTGCCTAATAAATTTGGGGTATCGCAAGGTAATATTATAGGACCGCACTTTTTTCTATTACAATATCAACGATCGTTTTGCATGAGTATGGCAACTTCGTGAATGGTATAATAATAAATATAATATGTAGTGTTGTTAATATGTCGTAGAGCTCAATTAAATATTTATAAAAAATATTTCAGATTTTAGCTGACAGTCTAGAATCTGTTCCAATTCCCGCCAACCCTGAAGACGAAGAGGAGTTAAACACGGGACAAACCACGAATGCAGACAAGCTGCAGGAGCTGCTCGTAGTGGGGCTGGGACACAAGAGGTCAAGAGTGCTGATGATGTTGCGGTGCGAGGATGACGAGCTCATGATCTATCAGGTTGGTGGTAGTATGTAAATAAATTGAATGCCAACCAGTTTGTACTGCGACTATACATTTACTGGGACAAGATAAAAATATAGTCAAGAAACTAGGTAAAATGTTAACCTTATCTAGTGATTTCTGAATTGTGCCCTATTGACAAATTGGGCACTTTACCGTTGGTTAATCAGTTTATATAATTACTATAAACATACTTACACTTTATAGTTTGTAGCTCAACCGAAACTGTCACGATAGACACATACTATGAGATTAGGAGTAATATTCGTCCGCAATTTAGATATTAAGTTGTAAATAAATTAAAAGTAATTAAGAAAAACTTTACCATGATCTATAAAAAAAACAAATTTGTTGTATGGGAGCACCCTTTACATATTTATTTTATTTTGTTTTTGTTAATTGTTGTTATAGTGGCAACAGAAATATGTCTTCTGTGAAAATTTCAAATTTGTAGCTATAACGGTTTATGAGATACAGCCTGGTGATAGACAGACAGACAGACGGACACCATTAGTAATAGGGTTCCGCTTTAACTCTTTGAGTACCTTATCCTAAAAAGCTTTTATTTAAAAGTGCTCCTAAAATGAATAAAATAAACTTTTCTTCTTAAACTTTTATTCAAAAAAATTTTTTTTTCAGTAAACTAGGTGACGTCATTCTAAATCCAATAGGTATGTCGATAATACCATACCATGTATTGTCATCCAAATTACATAAACGTGTTCCCAAAATTTCAGCTCAATCGGTTGAAGATATCTACTTAAAAATTGAGTTTGCAAGATTCCATTCTAATATACATGGTTACATACATACATTGCTAGTTAAATAGAAGCTTTTAAATCTAATATATGAAATTCTCGTGCACGGGGTGTGTAATTGAACTCCTCCAAAACGGCTCGACCGATTTTATTTTTTAATGAAAATTTGTGAGCATATTGAGTAGGTCTGAATCAGCCAACATCTATTTTTCATACCCAATATTAAGGGTGGTCCAACTCTAATTTTGTTTTTATTTTTTTTACACAATTTTTTTAGGTTTTTTTTTATAATACAGCATACAAAAATACATACAACCCTAATTTTTTACTTTTTTTATCACCAACCCCTATTTTATATGGCCATTTTAGTAATTAATTTATGAGGCAAAACAACGTTTGCCGGGTCAGCTAGTATAATATATGTGTCCAGGCGTACAAGTACCCGCGCGGCAACCTGAAGCTGCGTTTCTCGCGCACGGCGGCCGTGTTCCCGTTCGGGTACAAGAGCGCTGTCGTGGGCTGTCCCGACGACAACTACGAGGCCGCCGCGCTACGGGACAACGTGCGACAGCTCAGATACTTTGGTCAGTGCCACAGGTTACCGGCTCTAATGGGGTGACCGTTGGGTATGTCGGAAACGGCATGAAAGTATATACTTGTGCTCCGCAATGGTTGTGGATTAACGCTCGCGTAATACTGAGATCAGAGAAAGAGTGGGGTTGAAAGAAAGTTTCGGTGTAAAAATGAGAAAATGCGATGGTTGCGGTCATGTGGAAAGAATGAATGATGAAAGATTGACAAAATAGATATGCAGTGTCAATATGTGGCCGTAGATACACAGGGAGACCTAGGTTGACATTCCATGACCAAATAGCTTGTGTATTATCCGAGGGTGGTGTCAAGAGTCCGAAACCGTCGCGTTGGTATAAAGGGAGGAAGCTAAGCAAGTATGCAGGGATCGTGACACTTGGCACTCGCTGCTCTCCGCCTACCCCGCAAGGGACATGGTGTGAAGATATGTATGTATTACATTAAGTTATTAATGTTTTAAAATTTACTTAAAAAGGCGGGAATATTTGCTTTCTAGTACTTACTCGTACATAAGTTACTTAGGAGCCCTACCGATAAGAGAGCCGATAGAGCTTTACGTATGCATGACCTGTAACGTATGTTCGTGTGTAGGTAACGTGGGTGGGTACAGCGGCGTGTTCGTGTGCGGCCACACGCCGAGCCTGCTGCTACTGGGTGGGCGGGGCGAGCTAAGGATACACCCCTTCAGCACAGACCACGCCCCCGTCGCCAGCTTCGCGTCCTTCAATAATGACAATTGTCCGCAGGGATTCCTGTATTTTAATGAAAAGGTATTATGTATTCTGTTAACGTGAATTATATTATTTAAGGGCGGATATCCGAAATTAGTATTTTAAAATCACTTAGTTTAAAAGATTCAGCAGAAATTGTAGAAAAATTCAATAAATGTATGACGTGAGGAATTTCGCTGACTAGCGTTTGTATGTTACATGAAAAAAAACCGCTTATTGTCGAACAGGGGTCCCTCCGCATCTCAGTTTTACCGACTCACCTCTCGTATGAAGCAGCATGGGCAGTGCGTAAAGTCCCGCTGCGGGAGAGTCCCCATGCGGTGACGTTCCACGTCGAGTCCAGGACGTATTGTCTCGTCACTTCTGTGGCACAGCCCAGCCATGAGTACTACCGATTCAACGGAGAAGACAAGGAGAAAACCACCGAGAACAAGGGAGATAGGTTAGTAGAATATAATATAAATCTATACTAATATTATAAACCGGAAGAGTTTATTTGTTTGTTTGTTTGAACGCGCTAATCTCAGGAACTACTGGTTCGAATTGAAAAATTCTTTTTGTGTTGAATAGAC
>DVZL01006143.1:0-11554 GCA_018236625.1 Lasaia peninsularis
ACAACTTATACATTACAGACAAAGCGACGATTATCGAGGAGAAGCCTGAAGAAGTACAAGTAACTGAAGTGAAAACTGTCGATGACACTGAACGAGTGGAAACTACAAAGAAAGTGATCAAAAAGAGGAAGGGACCTAAACAGGAAGTGACGGAGATATTAACTGTCGAGAAAGAGGGTGAAGAACCAAAAACCACCGTTACAGATACGAAAAACGACCAAATTAACGAAGCTGCACCGACAGAAGCAGTGGAATTTCCTGAAGATGTTACTGTTGATGAAAAAGAGTCTCGTGAAGGTAAGCCTAAACACAGACCGGTCACTAAACGGACTATCGAAATAAAAGTAGACCGAAGGATCCCAACCACAGAACTCATAACAAAACAGATTGACGACGAACAACCCACCTCAACTGAACACACCACAGTTAAGTTCGTCGATGAAACTAGCACACCCTTTAATTACACTTTTATTACAGATAAAGCGACGATTATTGAGGAGAAGCCTGAAGAAGTTCAAGTAACTGAAGTGAAAACTTTCGATGACACTAAACGAGAGAAAACAATGAAGAAAGTTATCAAAAAGAGGAAGGGACCGAAACAGGAAGTGACTGAGATGGTAACGGTCGAGAAAGAGTTGGAAGAACCTAAAACCACCGTTATAGTGACGAAAAACGAACAAATTGACGAAGCTGTACCAACAGAAGCAGTGAAATTGCCTGAGGAAGTAATAGTCGAAGAAATAGAGACTCCCGATGGTAAGTCCAAACACAGAAAAGTCACTAAACATGATATCAAAACTGAAGTAGGCCCAAGGATCCCAACCACAGAACTCATAACAAAACAGATAAAAGACGAACAACCCACCTCAACTGTACACACCACAGATAAACTCGTCGATGAACCTAGCACATTGTTTAATCACACTTTTATTACAGACAAAGCGACGATGATCGAGGATAAGCCTGAAGAAATACAAGTGACTGAAGTGAAAACTGTTGATGACACTGAACGAGTGAAAACTACAAAGAAAGTTGTCAAGAAGAGGAAGGGACCTAAACAGGAAGTGATGGAGATAGTTACGGTCGAGAAAGAAGTTGAAGAACCAGTAGCCACCGTCACTGTGATAGAACTCGATAAAATCGACGATGCGTCACCAACGGAAATAATGAAATTACCCGAAGAAGTAACATTAGAAGATATAGAGACTTCGGAAGGTAAGCCCAAACACAGAAAAGTCACTAAACGTACACTCACAAAGAAAGTAGGCCCAAAGATACAAACAATAGAATTCATAACAGAACAGATTAATGACGAACAACCCACCATAACTGTACACACCACAGATAATATTGTCGACGTAACTACCACACCATTTGTAAACACATACATTACAGACAAAGCGACAATTACCGAGGAGAAGCCTGAAAAGGTACAAGAAACTGAGGTGAAAACTTGTTAATTACACTTAACGAGTGAAAAAAGAGGAAGGGATCTAAACAAGAAGTGTCAAGAGATAACAACAGTCGAGAAAGAAAGTGAAGAACCAATTACGACCGTGACGGTCACTGAAGCAGTGGAGTGGTCAGAATAAGTAAAGTTAGTCGATGAAATAGTGTCTACGCAAATTAAGACGAATGACAGAAACGTACCATCAAAATGAAAGTAGGCGCAAAGGTTCAATCAACAGAACTCACAACAGAATAGATTTACTTCAACACACCTATGACATTGTATTGTAACACATAACAGATGAATTCTTTGACAAAATTAGCACAATTTTTCATGACCCATACTTTTTCAGATAAAGCGAAAATGATTGAGGTTGAAGATGCACACGTCAGTGAAGTAGAAACAATTAACAACGCTGAACGAGCGAAAACTACGAAAAAAATTATCAAAAAGAGAAAAGGACCGAAACAAGAAGTGACAGAGTCAATAACTATGGGGAGGGAAGGTGAAGAATCGGATACCATAGTGACGGTTAAGGAAGACGAACTTATCGAAGAAGCTTCACCAACAGAAAAAGTGAAGTTTCCTCAGGAAGTTGAAGCCGAAGAAATAGTTACTCCTGGAGGTAAGCTTTAAGACACAAAAATCACTAAACTTATCAAAAATAATTCTTAACAAAGTTTAGGGTAGCCCAACATTTTTTTTTGTTTTTGGGTCTTGGAACAAAATATTTTTGAAGCGACTCTTTAAAAGTTTTTTTGAGCTAGCGTTCGGGGAGTCTTAAAACATTGAAATCTTGTATGTTTTGGTACGAGACTCGAAAAATATCTTTTAGACCTCTCTAGGGGTAAGGTATTTTTTTAATTAAAAACAAGTCAAAGTCGTAAAAAAAGAAATATGCATCTGTATGTGTGTATTAATAAATAACATAATTTGCTTAAAAGTATAGTTAAAAATGGCGCATTTTTACTTCTTTAATACTTCTTTGAGATATGGTTTACTATAAGCTTACCTGGCAAGTCATTAATAAGATTAGGTGCAATATAAGCAGTTGTCCGACAACCATAATAATTCACAACATTAATACAGTGCTTATCAATATACATGAACTCATTGAGTAAAGTCTTTCACGCCTAAACCACTGAACAGATTTTGATGAAATTTAGTACAGAGATAGAGTTGACCTTGAGGAAGGAAATATGCTACTTTTTAACCGACTACATTTAAAAAGAGGGTATGTTTTTACGCAATAAGTATTATTATTTGTATTAGTCGGAAAAATATTTGCCCTTTGAAATTTGTTTGCGTTATTAAAATAATTCACGCGGGCGAAGCCGCGGACGGAAAGCTAGTATTTTATAAAACTACATCCAAATCGGTTAAGCCGTTTCTGAGAATAGCGTGTGCAAAACATTGTTTTGGGATCTTTTGCGTATATAAAGCCCGCCCATTATGTTTCTTAATTAATCATTTCTAAATAATTTTTCCATGTACAAACAGCGATCAGATACAGTTTTATTATATGTCGGTACTATATGGATTTTAGCTCTCTTGAGTGTATATATAAATCTCACCTCATCAGACATGATTTAAACCCTTCATCTTTGCTTCGTTCTAGGCGTTCTTAAGATTATTTTTGACCGGCTCGTTTGTTGAGGGGTTAGCGTGCACGCCTAACATTATTGACCATCTGCGAGACTTGGGTTCCGTACCCCGACGAAGGCAGGCATTTGAGTGATCAACATAGGCGTCTGTGTTCCCTGGTGTTTATTGTAATGTATTTTTAATTTATAATGTAATGTATTTAATACTTTCTTATTAGTAATAATACCGGTGTTTTCTAAGACAGATATTAAGACTGGATAATAATCACAATCAAAATGTATGCTAATAAACAATCTATTTACGAATCTATCAAACCTAAAAACATTATAACTTTAGCGCTGCAAAACTGCATTATAAGATTAGACCTTTATTTCTACTACACTTATCAGACAATTTATTAGAAATTGCCTCTTTGGCGTAGGTCTCTTCTAAACCTTTCCATTTGACTATTTCTCGTGCCTCACCAATCCATAGGGACTAACTCTCTGATGAAAGTACCACTCTAACTTTTAGTTTGGTCGTCCTTTTTTCCTTTTCTTATCTGCTGGTATCCATTCTGTTAAGCGTTTTACCCACCTAGTGTTATTCATCTTACATATGTTTCCTACCCAATGCCACTTGAGTAGTCTTGCTCTTTTTCTCGCGTCTATTATTTCAGTTTTTATCCTGACCTTGATATGGCTGACCTTATCATATAGTTTGAGACCAAGCATACTTCTTTCCATCTTACGTTGGCAGATGGAGAGTGGTCATATTCATCTTGTTTCCATTTCCATTCAATGACCAGCGGGGCTATTATGTATCTTTTTGACAGTTAAAAGATACGAACTCCGAGCCCGAATTTTCGTATATTCACTGTCAAATGGCATGTTTCGTATTGTCTAATTCCAGCCAACAACTACTATCACGTCACGGGAATAATTAGACAATTCGAAACACGCCATTTGACAGTGAATATACAAAAATTCGGGCTCGGAGTTCGTATCATTTAACTGTCAAAAAGATACACAATAGCCCCGCAGGTCTGCAAGATTAAGCAGTATCGTTGTCGTAGAGTTTTTCCTTAATATTCATATGAATTTTATTGTTCTTCATAATTTCCCTCAATCCCCAAAACTGCATTAAACCGACTTAAATTGTCATATTATGCCATGAAAGTAAATAGCAATTATTAAAAAAAAATAAAAAGCACTGAAATATTAAATAGGATAGAAACAGATCAACCAGAAAGTAACAGTTTTTAAACGAAAATGAATTATAAATGAATAAGTAAAATTGATTAAAATAATTTATGAATTTGGATGAAAAATACAAAGAACTAGGTGTCTCTTAAACTATGTTCGTGCGTGTGTCAGGAAAAATCAACCTCTAGTAAAAGTAATCTTCGTGATAAGATTCCATTTTAGCACTTTTTCCGTGTTAGGGAAATATATTGTAATACTTCGTATCAGCAATTTTGTAAAATACGGAATATATTCTATACTAAATCATCGCCAATTTTCGTTGTAATTTTATAAGTCATAAACGGGTTCATCTATCCAAACCAAATGTTTAGGCTTTTTTGGACTATTTAGTAGACGGTTTATGTGAAGTTGAAAATCGCTAGAGCAGTTCTTCATTTATCACATTTTTTGTAACAAATTAATTTAATAAATGATGGATCATTTTCAAAATGGGGACTTTGATGTCAAATTTAATCTTTTTCCAAATGGGGATTGTACTGTCAAATTGAAATTTTTTTCAGTATAGACGATCAATTTTTTTACTATTATTTCACTTTATAAGTAGCGAAGTAAGTACCTGGCCGCTAGTATATAAAAGGTGAGACATACGGCTATCAGCAGTAACTTTCGCTTTTGGAAAGAGAAATAAGATTTTGGTCCGGGTGCTCTGTGTGGAATAGACCATTTGCTTTTCTACTAGGCAGCTCGTGAGAGGCGAACATAGGTTAACTAGGTAATTGCCAACAATACCACTGGTGTAGAGTGCTGTGCAGAAACTCGCCCGGGTTGGGATCCCCAGTCCTACCTATTCCTACCACAATAATGACAATGTCGTGTTCAAAAGCGTAAAAAGGAGACCCTGTAACTAAGGTTACTAAGATTACGCTGTCTGTCTGTCTATCTGCTCGTCTGTCACCTGGCTGTATCTCATGAACCGTGATAGTTAAAAAGATAAAAATTTCACATATGACTCCTTCTACCGCTATAGAAACAACTACCAACTAAAAACAAAATAAAAAAATATTTTAAAAAGGCTCTCATACAACAAACGTGATTTTTGCCGTTCTTATAGATTATAGTAATGAGACTTTCGCCAACACAACTCTTTTTGACCGGATTTTTCATTCCTTGCGGCAAACATTCAGCCTATTCATCTAGATTTCCATTTGTCACATGTGTCTGAATAAAATATTTGTTCTGAAGATCAACATCTCGTTCAGATTGGATGTCAAATAAAAAGCGTATTTTGAATGTTACCCGTTACATTTCTCGTGTTATTGTTAGGTCTCCGAGGAGATTTCTCTCTTCTTCTACTACTTATTTCTATTAAAATACTACTACTGCTGTATATAACACTAACTGACCCGGCAAACTTCGTACCACCCGCACTTAGGGGTATGAGAAATAGAGGTTGACCGACTCCCAGACCTACCTATATGCACATAAATCTCATAAGGACGCAACGGAATAGGATAAGAAGTATCCTATGTCCGTCTCTTTGTTATAATCTACCTCCCCTCCAATTTTTATTCTAATCGGTTAAGCCTTTTTTGAACTATAAATAGTGTAACTAACTACTTTCTTTTATATATATAAAATTGAAACTATGTATACCTCACAAAAAGTATTCACATGAAACTTCAATGCTCTACTTTAAGTAAGTAAGTTATGGCTTACACTTAAATTAAGTGCTTTATTATTATTGGAGCTTCGATGGCCTAGCGGTACGCGCTTCGGACTTCTATTCGGGTAGTCCAAGTTCGAATCCCGCTATGTGAGTTTTTGTAACTTATGAACATTTTCTGAGGAAAACATCGTGAAGAAACCTGGATTCATTGAATTCGACTTATCAAGGTTTGGAACTAGTTTCTCTTCTGGGTTGCATAGGTCATATGGTAATCGATTGACTAATTGATTAAAAACTGGTGCCCTAGTCGAATCCCCTAGATTAATTAGCCGACTCCAATGTAATTTGATGTAATAAGGCATAAGGCTAAAATGAAGAGAAGACTCCAATGAAACTCCTCCAGGTGCCGATGATAGAAAAGTTCTTATTTTTAGTTGAATTTGTATTCAAATTAAAAACACTTCATTAAGAATAACTCTTTTTTTAATTTTATTCCTTTTACGGCAACTATTATTTATTTATATTGAAAAACATAATTTTCATCTCCAATAAAATAAAACCCTTTTAATTTCACTTGTCGAGTATTAATTGGAGAATCGAAGAGCTTCTTTGCACTTGATCGTCTTTAATACCTAGGAAACAAGTGCCCTTGACTGCTTGAGAGAATTTCATCGAAATAGTATTAAATAATTTTACCTCGAGGGACAAATTGATTTCTTTAATTAATATTTTGTAAAAATAGAAGAGAAATACTGAAGAGACAGTTGTTAAATTTATCACTAAACTAGTTGTGCCCGCGACGACGTCTGCATTTGAATTAAATCTAATATACAAAATTCTCGTATTGCGGTATTTGCAATTAAACTCCGAAACGGTTTGACCGATTCTTATGTAATTTTGTTTGCGTATTGAGTAGGTTGAGAAACGGAGAACTTACAGTTAAGGGTAGTAGTAGTCCACCCATAATTTTTTTAGATAAATTATTTTGTTTTTATTTTTTTATGATACATCCCAAAAGAAATACATACAATTCTAAATTTCCAACCCTCTGCGTTCAATCCCTATTTTCATTTGCTAATTATAAACTTCCATTTTTTTGTGTGCGTATTCGGCCAACATCTATTTTTTACACCCACACGCGCAGGTGGTACGAATTTCGTCGGGACAGATAGTTATTTAATATAATTTTAAAATAAATGTAGCCTAAGTAAATCCTGTTTACATTAGATATCTGCCAGTGAAAGTTAAGTCAAAATTGTATTTAGTAAGTTTTAAAACATAAATCGCCTCCGTGGTGTAACGGTACAGATGACGCCTGTTATGACCGTTAGCCACGTAGGGTCCCGAGTTCGATTCCCGGGTCGGGCAACTTTTCTTAAATGTTTTTCAGATTTTCCTGAGTAAGCATTACATTGCCCGGGATTGGAATGTGCCTAAAGTGTCGACAGGCTTGCCACCTATCACATCAGTGCCCTAGAACTTTGGCTAATCGTGGGTGTGTTCTAGTATATCTACTGGTTTATGGGATAAGGAAATGAACAAGCACATGACGGCTCTCGTGATGGTAGGAGACAACTGGCCTATCGACGCTATATAGGTCTATGTTGTAGGTGCATCACTGCCCTGTGGCCGGGCTGTTAGAATTTTATCGGCTTCCTTGCCTTCCGGAACGGTCATTATGGCGGCAGGAATTGATAAGGCGGTGGGATCCCTACACTCAAGTATTTCCCGTTAGATAGAGGAACATTTTGAAACAGTAACACATTTTAGGCTTTTCTGTATTACTTAAACCTTATTTTAGTCAAAGAAAGCGCTGAGGGAATGCGCTTGCTAGTCGCTACTATTGATATTTATTTATCACTAAAAAGCTATTCTCTTTCAGGTAATCTCCTCGTCATCTTAGTAGTGACGTTGTCACGGCGGCTGCGATCCATAACCAACTTTTTCCTGGCAAACCTTGCGGTCGCTGATTTATGTGTTGGTGTGTTCTGCGTCTTTCAAAACTTGACAATATATCTCATACCCAGGTGAGTTATTATTCTATATTATCATCGTCGGCGCTTGGTGAAACTTCGACATTTTATTTAAATGAAACAAGACACGTACTTACTTTTTTACATATAACTCATAATTGAAAATTATTTTTAAAATAGCCGACAGGTTTTGTATTATCTGGGCTATTACTTAGGTCACTTAACTTAAATAACTTAAGTTTTAACCCTGATGATGCTGTGAAAAGTACATGTGTCTCTTCATTTAAAATATGAGCTATTATTAGTAAATTTTTGAATGCTACCCAGATATAAAATAGAGCTTTCAAAAATATAGTGATCCATTCGAATTAATACCATCACTTCGCCTTTTTACTTTTGATAATAGCAGTTAATACCATCGCATACTATCTCATAGACTTTTGCTCCACAATGGTATGTCTGGAACTGAACTTGGCGATAAGGCCGCCTTTGTGTCATTAGTCTGAAAGTATTACTTTTATATATTTTTTTTATGATATTAGAAGGCAAATAAGGAGACGGATTTCCTGATGGTAAGAAATAAATGTCGCCTATAGACACCAAAGGTGGAAATGGTGCGTTGGTTGGTTGGTTGGTTGGTTAGGTTGGCACCTAGGCTGGGATGGTGAGCCTCTTGCGTGAGAAAGTTTACCGGCTACCCTACACTCCAAATCAGAACACGACAATGGCGAGCACTGACGTTATTGTGGCAAGAATAGGTAAGGCGGTGGTACCAATCCAGCCGAGTCGTTGCAAGACTCTACCACCTATTCAAAGTCACGGTGTTGGTGACAATAGACCCTGTGCTCGCCGCTTATGAGTTGCCTGGGTGGAAGGCAGTTGGCCTATTCTACAACGGAACCCGGACCAACACTGGAAATCTCCAATTTTCAAATTCAAATTTATCTCCGTTTTTTATGTAAAAATAAAAGTTATTCTGTCGCCACCATTGTTGTGTTCAGATTTTGGCTTTAGATTTAGTCTGGTTACCTATTATCTAGAATTACCGCCCACATCAGAGTTCTGACTAACCAAATTATTTACTAGGCTACTGTCATCCTATTCTTAAACTTTAAAAATATTACAGAGCACTTATCGCTTGTTATATTTACCAGGTACATATAGTAATTAATTGTCAATGTTAAAACTCGTCGTGAATGCATAATTAGTTGGGGTTATAAGTCAGTAAAGGTATCCAATTGCGTTTGCAAATCACTGACGTATTACCGTTGTTTATCTGTCGGTTTAATTATGGGTCAAACAAGCAATGTAAACGTTACATACTTTGTAAAAAGTGTTTATTTTAAGATTATTTATTTAAAACTATTGTAAACACGTAATATTGAGGAAAACAAAAAAAAACCGGCCAAGTGCAAGTCGTACTCGCACTTTTGTTGGACAGAAATATTATTTTGCACGCGGTTTTGTACACACATAAATAAATTCATACATAGGTTGTAGCGTGATAACGTTGTTTTTGCGGGATTGTAGCCCACGCGGACGGAGCAATGATTTTATATACAAACAAGAGGTAGATACGTCATCAGCACTCAAAACGCGTGCCGTGAATTGGTCCTATTTAGGACCAATGTACGTATAGCTGTCTTTTTCACTCAGATGATTTCCATATTTTTTGTCGCACTTATCGTGTTTGTTAATATATACGTGACGGAAAAATTATTTCGTGTATGCAGTATGAAGATGGCGTATCTTGTATATAAAGTCATTCGGACGTAGTCGCAGGTAAAAGCTAGTTATCAATAAAAATGGAAAAAATCATGCTTGTTGTATGGAAGCACCCTTTACATCCGTACCAATATTATAAATGCGAAATAACATTGTCTGTCTGTCTGTATGTTACGCTTTCACGCCTAAACCACTGAATCGATTTTGATGAAATTTTGTACAGAGATAGAGGAAAAATATACCTTGAGGAAGGACATAGACTACTTTTTAACCGACTACATTAAAAGGAGGATATGTTTTTAAGCGATTAGTATTATAAGTCGGAAAAATGTCTGCCCTTTGAAAGTTGTCTGTATTATATTAAAATAATTCACGCAGGCGAAGCCGCGGGCAGACAGCTAGTATTATATATTTTCTGTTTTTAGTATTTGTTGTTATGGCGGCTACAGAACGGTTATCACGGTTTATCAAATACAACCTGGTGACAAACAAATAGACAGACAGACGGACAACGGAGTCTTAATAATAGGATACCGTTTTTAGCCTTTAATTTTGATCAGTACTCTTTGGAATATTAAGCATAAACAGCAAAGTTATTCTTAACCTATAAGATATTTCGAAGAAATTGTAGCTTTTTGTAGTTTCGCTAAGTTTAAATTATAATGTCATAAAAAACAGCAATACTCTGATGGTGAGGATACATAAAAACGATTTTTCTTTTTTGTTATTATTTATTTATAACAGTATAAACGCAATATTGTACCTAACGCAAACGTAATATAAAACACACCCTCAAAAATGATTTGCTCCAAAAAATCTAAAAAGTTTGAAACAATTTGACATTTTGTTGAATATGTAAAACTCGGTACAAACTTGCGTAAATTATGAAAATATTTGCCTTAACACCGACATACGTGATTATTAATTGGGGCGGCATTACCTAAACTCAATATTTGTGTTGACTAAAGAATTTTTGTACAAACCTTTAATGCCATTAGAGAGAGTAGGAATAGGAAAATCAACTGTTTTTTTTCTAGTGCTAACTTAATGTTTTTATAATATATCAGACATATTGTCCTACAAATTAAATGGTCCAAAGTCCCCGGTCCTACGCTCTGAAATTTCCAACACCAGCTACCTCATTTAGCTACCATAATCGAGAATTGTTGTTATACAAAGAATAATTATTGTCGTCTCACCAAAATGAACCTACCTGCGAAAAATTTGCTTTATAGTAATAAGTCGAAACCTTTGTATTACGTATCCCGTACTATAAGGATTTTTTGTTAAAAACGTGTAATTAGACAATATTATGTGACCAAGGAATATTTAAAAATTTTATAAGATTAGAAAGCGAAGGCAAGCTATCTATAGATATTTAGGATTACCTACCATATCCTACATATTATAGTAATACATAATATTACTCCTACATAATATAGTAGTATAGCTTATAGTAAGCTAGCTTAGATATGTTGTAAGCATGTGACTGTCCTATCTGGCCAGGATGTTGAACCTGATGACGGTAAACTTGCACACCGGGTACTTTATCCTCTGTACCGAAAGACGACTTTGTTATTATAGCAGGAATAGAAAAGACTATAGACGAATTGCTACACATGTAAAATCTAATACTTTAAAACGAGCAATTCTTGTTTATTTATTAATTTATTTATACCCTCAATCTCGAAAATGGCTTTAATAATTTCGCTGAACCTTGAATCTAAAGGTTTTAGGTAGCAAAAAATGTATCTAGATCTAGGTGTTATGAAATTGCGAATCATGATATCTGTACAATTACTGTCGCACTTGGTGTAAAATAGATTTCATAGATTTACCCCGTTTTGGTCCGGGTTCCTTTGTAGAATAGGCCAACTGCCTTCCACCCAGGCAGCTCGTAAGAGGCGAGCACAGTGTCTATTGTCACCAACACCGTGACATTAACTAGGTG
>DVZL01006144.1:0-11554 GCA_018236625.1 Lasaia peninsularis
GACTGGGTTTTGAACCTGGGATTCTGCGTATTAAGGCGCCCGATTTCCCAACTGAGCTATACTAACTTAACAAAAATAGGCAAAATTTAGCTTTGTATTGTAGTGATAAAGTTTTTTATTCCATGAAAACACGATTAATAAAAGAAACCCGAAAATAAAACCTAGCTAGATCGATTTATCGCCCCCGAAACCCCCCACATACAAAATTTCAAGAAAATCGTTCGAGCCATTTTCAATTGCTCGTTTAAAGGTATTAGATTTGTAATTTATTTATATTCATTTTTTTCAATTGTTGACATATTATTTAAATAGTTACATTAAGAGATGCGCCGAGTAATACTATTGCCGAGTAACGAGTATCAAGTTTTGCTCTTTTCAATTTTTTCCAACCAAGTACTCAGTCGAGTAACTCGGTTTTATCAAATTCCCATTTCGCGCGCGTAAACAAGTACGTACAAACAAGCCGGCCGAGAGGTTGAAGAATTAGCTTTTATCCAGCAACTAGAGCGCTATGATCCTAAAAGCCCCATTGTTTTAGAATTAGGTTGCTATTTAAAAGAAAATTTGTTGGCAAAAATACATATCTTCCAAGTTTATCTTAAGTGCATGCTTTTTCTAATAAAATAAAAAAAGAGTCAAATGTCAAATTAGTCGAGATATAATAATTTATACGACTTTCCATCCATATATTCCGACGTACAGATTAAACTTCCAAACATATTTTGTCTCTTTCTTTAATTTGCATTAAAAAAAGATAACTTTAAATAATTTTAGTTAGCACATAGCAATATCAAAACTCAGTGCTAACGTTTTTTTAAACACCATAATAAGATGATAACTTTAGATGTATTTTACCACGTCAAAGAAATAATGTCTTAGGAAAATTAATTGTTTTTAATTTTAGCGCGTAGCAGCGTTAAAATTCAGTACTGAGCGTTTTCCATAAACCGCATAACAGCATCCTGTTTTTTAATAAGTTTAATTTTTTTAACCACGTCAAAAAATTGTCACTTATATGAAAATTAATTATTTTTAATCTTTATAATTTAACTGATGACAGTAATCTATAAAATATTAATACGAGTTTTAATAGTCATAAGGACAATTTAAAAAATGACACTTTTTATTGTTTATCTCTATTTAAGTTTTGTTAAAAGACTTGATATTCATGCCGTCATTATTATCAGTAATAGTAGATTTAATTAGAGTTTTTTGAGAGATTATTCTAACCTTATTCTTATAGAAAATGAGTTTGATGGGATAAACTATAAATTAGCTAGAGTAAAGCCAATTTTTCTTATTTTCGCGTATTTATGAGCAAGCGGGCGTCGTTAGCTACGGTAAAAATATTTCTTACATGAAAAACGAAACTGAATTCCAATCTTCATATAACATTCATGACATTAAAACTATTTACTTACATTCCTTCGTTGTAATTTAACGAGTGTAATTGCACTCAAATGTTTTGATTGAGAATGACAATAATGTACACCTGCAGGTGATTTGTACTTATCTATCGTAATCTAAAATGTCAGTGTGTTACAAATGATTTGTACAAAATATTAACCATCAAATTATTAACCTGCTTTATTTATAGAAGGCCAGCATTTGGTGTTTTGCTTACAATATCAAATTAACAACGATTGTACCAGAAAGCTTGACGGAAAACCCCGAAAGAGTTTTGTTTTGTGCGTGTGGCCAACATTCAAAAAACGTTTGTACAAACTAAGCGTGAAAACGGCTTATATTACAGCTAATTAATATCGTTTTATGAACAATTTACATGGAAATGAAACCATGCCACCGTTTTAGTCTATAAGAAATGAATCAACCAAATCTACATTAAAAAAGCCTGGCAGCAGATCTCAAAAACATCTACTTCCGTTAGTCTAATTATTTACCCAATTATAGTTTACAGCTAAATACATAATATTTTATTCATACACTGTTTTATATAGCATTCATAATCATATTTTGTGCGTTAAACATTTACACATTATTTATGTACATCAAAACATACGTATATTATTCAAAAACATAATGAACACACTATCATCCAACGCTCATAGTAACATCAAAATACATTTGTGGACTGGTAAGTTTATAAGCAAAATTTGCGGAAAGTGGTGCGATTATTTGATAATTTTAATTTTTAACAATGACGAAATAGGAATATCACATCTTTTTTTAATATAAAGACGCTGCTATATATCTGCTAAAGAGTGGGATTCGCAGCTTGCGAGTGTGTTCCCAGAACAATATAAACTATTTATCTTTAAGGCCAGAGTGAATAGACTGTTTCTAGGTAGACATGTACCGAATTCGGCCCCATTGTTATTTGACTTGAGGTAAGATGGCGATCAAATGTCTGCCTATTCTAAAATATAAAATAAATTCACATATAATATAACATCGTAGTTGTAAACTTAAACGTTTCAAAATTGTAAAAGTGCAAGTCATTCAATATGGCTACTACACGTTTTAGGATATCCAGTTCATTTATTATTTAAAATTGGAATTCTAAATTTGAACTTAAAAAATGCCTGTAATGTTTATTTTTGTCTAGTAGAATACATTATAAATTTGGTTTATCGGTAATTATTTATTGTATTTAAATGGGCGCTTTCGATCATATTTTTGATTTTATCAATTTTTAAGGATTTTTTTTATTATTTTTTTTACTACCAAAATTGAATAATTATAAACAAAGGCAAAAAGATGAACATTTATAACTCTCTTGGTGGTCTTTTATCCATGTTATTTTAATGAATATATATATTTTCTTAAAATTAAGCATCTAGAATGATTAATATTACTTACAATTTTTGATAATATGAAATAATATTACCACTAGAATAAAATTCCTATAAATATATTCCAGACTATTGTTCTTCAAACGCTAAATAAGAATTGCGTAAAACGGAGTAAGTAAAATAAAAAAATGTATTTATAGTTAATTTTTTTCAGTTTAGCAGCTGTTTTAACAGCATCACTCGGATTTATAGTATCCGCTTCAAATTTTTATATGTGTGCAAAAATATTGTGTATGTGTTATAAATGACTTATAGTATTATTTTTATTTTTTATACTTAGATAAACAATAATAATATGCAATTGCCACACAAATTGAATTATTCGAGTTGACGACGTCGAAACAAACTAACTCTAAATCACTGGTTTTTTTGCTGCTAAACCTTCTTGGTTTATAGAGTTCTTTATTCATATATTAAAAAGGGAGCCCTTTCTTAAAAAGGGAGTCTTAGTAGACTACACTATCCGTCTGTCTGTCTATCACCAAGCTGTATGTTAATACAGCCGTAATACAGTATAAACCGTAATAGTTATATTTTTGTTATATTTTTTTACAGATGATGTAATTCTGTTGCGGCTACAACAAAAATTCTAAAAAACATCAAAACATGTTTTATAGATATTGTACAAAACCCTCCATGTGCAAGGCCGACTAGCAATTCGCTGATTTTTAGAGTGTTGTTACATTTTTGGTGTGAAATATTTCTTTGAAAATCAAAAAAATAATAAAAAAATACATATTATGATGAACTCATAATCGCACCACAAGCAACACACACATTGCTAAATAAAGTCACCAACCACCCTTATCCTATAAAGAAGACACGCATAGCGCGGTAATCAAACTTGCGCTCCAGCCAAACCGAGTCGCGGTCACCTCTAAGTAACTGGTGAAATGTGAAACCTACAGCAGTTATTCTCTACGTATTATTGCTAATTTTGTGTCCCTACAAAAACAATGAGTGTCGAAATAACTGGTCTCCGTAACGAACGTTTAAGTCTAGTTAAGATTTAAAAATATCCAATCGCAGATACACCGGTTCAGTATAAAAATGACGTAGCTAACTTAGGGGTCCGCATGTATCGGGCAAGCGAATCCGAACCGGACTTACAGTCAGGTCTTTAAACTACTCTAAATAGAAGTAGAAGTGAACTATGAAGAATGAGGTGGAACATTCAAAAGGAAGAAACGTACGGTCAATGTGTGAATTTAACGAGTGCTCGAAATCGATACAAATTATGCTCTAATAATTCATTTTCTAATTCTAAATTTTGATAATTTATACATAGATACATGCAGCTTATTATCTGCTATGTAAGTAATAAGTTAAAAGAGATAAAAAAAGTAATCGTGTACTGTTATATATTAACTATAGAATCCCTAAAAATTATTGGTGACACTCCTAAAAGCCTTAGAGCATTAATTGGTATTTAAAACTTGGATATATATGGTAAAACGGTATTTCTGAAGTATGCAAATATTTGTTCAAATTCTATGGATAAAAAATTAGTTTCGCCCAAAGTAATTCATTGCTTCAATGGATGGAAGGGTATCAGTTCTTTATCTGTAAAATATCCGTCAACAGCTTTCTCTTAGAGCTTGAAGGCGTTATAGTCCGAGAGCCAGTGTGTACATACATTTTTATTATTAGGTATATGATTAGTAACTTTTTTATACGTATTATAAGTTATGAATAGTCATTATGAGGTGTAATTGGTAATATAATAAATACATTTTTTTATTCATATTAATAATATTATTTATATAATACATATATGTATAATATATATTTTCACGCCTGGTCCGTTGTGGATTAGCAGAGAGTATCGAGTACTAAGTGTTAAGATCCACGCCGTTTTCAGGAGATCTTGATACCACCCTCATATAGCAGAGGATACATATATTATACTGGTAATTAATTTAACTTTTTTATTTAAATTTAGCGGTATTAAATCATCACCAGTACCAGTATGTTAATTTGTCAATAAATTAAAATTTTATTTTATAAATACTTGCTTTTATATAACGATTTATTTAAATTGAAAAATTATGTAGAAATTACTTAAAATATATTTAGTAAGACCAAAATGAATGTCATTATTCTTTATTTTTAAATAAGGTAGGTAGTATTTTACGTTAAAATAAATTTTGCACGCCTAGTAATATTCATATAAATTACAATCATTAAGGAAGACGACGCATTTGTATGGAAATTGGTAATATTTTTTAATAGCACAAAGAATTTAAATTGCCTTATTTTTGACTATTACATTTCCAAAATAAATGTTATATTTAAATGTATTATGTAAATAAATTTATGTTTATAAGTTTACCCTTTAAGTTTTTATACATATTAATTGTCGAACAAAAACGTCGACTATAGTTGAAGCCCGACTTTAATGTACAAGATCCCGGGTTCGATTCCCTTGTGAGCTTCTTGTGAGCTTTTTAGTTGCTTGAGATTGAGTTGGTGCCTGATACTATACTATGGCGGATACTATACTATGGACTATATATAGGCGTGATGATATTAATATTTATAAAAAAACGTTAGTTTCTTTGATCACTGGCTCTCCGAATATAACGCGTCGCTTGTATATACTTATTTGATTGAAACAATACGTAAGGACCCACTCGTCACTTCACTGAAGCCTGTTTGAACCTTCTGTATTTTCCAATATTGAAATCTTATTGAAAATTTTACGAAAATAATTGTATTCGGTCAGTTATGTGTAAAATATGATATGGATAGTGTTTCAGATATTTTAATTTAGTATGAAAGTTCACCGTCAATGCCTCTTGCCAAGTTCATCCATCCCCACGCAGACCGACAATTCACTTTGCTATATGAAGTCGAAAAAAAAACGTCCTAACAAGCTTTAATAGACTTTTAGCACCCTCTGTGGCTTTAAATATGGGAGTGGAAACAACAAACCGCATCTGATATATTTACACAATAAAAACGTAAAAAATAACTTACTTAATATTATTATCATATATCATTCGAATACAACAACTACGTTCCCTCGAGGACAATATTCTCAACAAATGTCCTTTCAATAAAGTCTTAATAAACATTAATTTAAAATCTTGTTTAGATCACAAAATCTTCAACGATGTTATAATTTTTATATTAAAAAACAAAATTAAACAACGTATAATATTACCACATACAAATATATGAAAACGACAGTGCATTCGTGCCGTCATAATCATAATACCACATATTATTACCATAATATATCAATTAATCAATTCATATAAAAACATTTCAACCATGTTTACGGATTTCATTATATTTGATAACTTCATAAGACGGATATATTTACATATAATAATCATTATATGTAATCATAATTCTTTCCTTATAAAACAACAACTACTATTAATTAATTCTAATAATAACGTTTAGTTCCTATTTGAATATAACATAGACCAATATTAGGCGACTGCAAGCGAAAGCACATTCGGTAAGACTGTATTACAATTTGTAGAGGCTTATTTTGTTTATTGAAAACCCTAATAGGAATGTTGGATAAAACTTTGTAAGTTTTGTTTATACAAATATAAATAAAAAAATAGGAATAACTGGTGGATTATGGTAGTAGGATAAAAGTAAGTAGGGTATAAATTAATGTTCAGCAAATTATTCTATAATAATAATTATAAATCATGTGTTAAAATCATTGTAAACCACAATGTGGTAGAATATGTTGGTGTTATTTCATTTGAAAACATACGGACTTAAATTTTATTATCATATCATTTTTTTTTTGTTTTTATTGATGTTTCGAAAACCGCTGAATCAAGATGATCTTAAAAAACAAGGATCATCAAAATTCATTTGGAACATACGAAAAAACAGTCTAATCGAGTACTTAGTTTTAGAGGTTGGCTAATAATATCCAAAAATTATGGAATTATACTCGTTTATAATCTTTGCGCTCTGAGCATTGATCTATCAAAAGTGAAGTTGTTTGAGGAACAAACTTGGTATAGAGCTATCCACAGTTTTTTTTATTTAAATACTAGCTGTCCCGGTAAACTTTGTACCATCCAGCCCGTTCCATATCATTTCTTTAAATTTAATTTTCTATAGTTTTAATAGTTGTTATGTTATTACGGACAAAGAAGAATCTGAAAACACAAAAAATATTAACATTGGTTCAGCCATTCTTATGTATGAATGGTATATATATACGACTAAACGACTACGGATATAATGTGTGAAATGATAAAAATTCAAATATTTGTATATTAAAAAAATTATATGTATTTAAAATATTTTTCTTCATCATAAAATAATGAGAATTGTAATTATACTTGAATATAAATGAGAAATCTTTGTCTTGGTAGCTTTTGAAATTGTAAGAGCAAAGTCACTTAGTTTTTTCTTTACTTATACACAAATACACTTTGAATTGTCAAAAACAAAGAACAGATTATTGAACTCTTTGTTTTACAAGGCTTAGTCATAGTCAGGTCGCTTGGTCAAACTTACAAAAGCAAAAAAACGCTGGACTATAAGCTACATGGTATTCTCTACCAGACAACCTTTTTTGTTTTTACAAAGTGCATACATACTAACAATACTAAGAACATATTTTTTAAGGAACAACTGATATACTTCATATATATTAATTAATAATTTGATGATACTTATTATAATTTTTGTCCTAAACAGCAACGTTATTAGCAAATTATAAATCAGGTATATATAAAATAAATAGAAGTTTTAAAATTAAAATATAGAAATACAATATATATTACAGCTCTAGTCTAGTCTAGTTCTTCTAAAGATGCTTCGGTTGCGAAGCGAAACATACGTTGGGAGTAAATTGTGTATCTGTGCTTTTGGCGGGAGTTTGCAAAATAACAATTTCGCTTTTTTAAAATAAATAGATTTTGAAATACGTAATAACGTATACGTAAACTTTCTTTGAACACTGCCTTTGTGACTATTGTAACACCATATAAAGTAATCTTTGTATCAATACAAGGATTCTAAAAGGATAACCTTACCGTAGTGTTTCCGCTTGCCCAATAATGTTATATTACAAAAATAACTACAAAAGTAACATCATTCTCTATTGTCTCTATGATTTAATGCTTATTCTCATCAAAGTTGTCATGATCCATAACGAATACAGTTCATATGAAAAATAATGGAAAAGCCTGAAAATATCCAACATTTGGTAACAATCTTACTTTTTCTTTTCACAATTTTTTCACACTTTCTTCACAATAATGTCCCATTGCATAATGGACGAAATTGATCACTCTTGCGAACTCAGGAACGTTCCTGAACGCATCTTGCATTTTCTCTTATTAATAAATATGGCGCAAATGTTTGCTAATCGAGCATTTTTATAGAAGAGAAGGCAAACGGGTGAGTTCATCTGAACAAGGTCTGATGGTAAGTGATCACCGCCGCCCACGAACATTCGCAACGCCAGAAGTATCAAAAATGTGTTGACGACCTTTTATTTAAGTCTTCAATTTATATGAATAATAAAAATTAAAAAACATTCGGAAATATTATGAAAAAAAAAATAATGCAAGTACTTGGCGAAAATATTGTCATGTGTAAAAAAACTATTTATTTTGCATTTAATGTCAAAATGTCTTTGAACATACTGACTTAATCGGGTTATTATTACTAGATTTTATTGTAGATGGAGATCTTACAAAAAGAATATCTTTGCTATTATCTTTCGTAAAAGTTTTTAAGATTGACTTTACTTATTTTATCATTCTTATTATTTTTTTATTCAAATGACCGTATCTTTTAAAGCCGAGTCACTTTTTAGAAATTTTACACCATATTTATTAATAAAGTAATTTTTAAAACTGCTCATTCGTAATATCAATATGAACGTACTCAGATATTAAATTTTTTATTCTGTAGTACAAAACACATAATAAAAAAATATTGTTTTTCGATCCAATTTAGACTCATAGTAATTAAATATGTAAAAAAAAATACGTAAAATAATTATCAGTTTTACATGATTGTTCTAAGTTTTATTATTATCACAGCTCACCTAAGTAATTTCATTATTTAAGAAGATTGATGCGCAACTGTGTAATACGTATTCGAGAATATTTTGAATTTATATTCTAACAGGACCGGACTAAGCGAAAAATATTTGGGAATTATATTATAAATACCACCACTGATTTGGTAGTTTGCTCAACTTGGGCGTTACATTTTTGATATTGAGTACGTCCATATCATTTTACAATACAATAGCAAAAATAACTCAAATCATCACGTGCTTTTTGAACTGTGTATAACGCTGTAAAGTCTTATTCAAAATATATTAACATTTTTTAGAGCAAGAAAACTGTTTTCGATGACAACTAGTGATACTGGCCGGAAATCGGCTTACTATTGTTCGAGAAGAAACTTATAAGTAACATTGTGGTACATTGGTGTTTCGTTAGACGTGTATCAAACAATCGGACACAGACATAAACTTACAGTCTATAAAACCGCGCTCGCGACGGTGGCACGACGCCAGGACACCGCGAAACGCGGCCATCTTCAAACGTCATAGTGTATTTATTATCATAAGTGTAGCACTAATATAAGTTTCGTACATGGTCGAAGTGCGACGCACGTTAACGTAAAACTATAACCTCGTATCACGCACATTCACTAGAGATATGGGGAGTGTCCAGTGAGTCCGTATCAGTGCGGCTAGTGTTAGGATTGACGCTACTAGTAACGTTAGGGGAGGCAGTACGGTGTGAGCGGCGGCCGGTGCTTGGTAGGGCACTGAACATGTAGCGGTTCGTTCTTCCACTGGTGGACACCGCTCGGGCTCTGGCTTGGTCTGCTCGCTGAGGCGCGACTCACACCGGTAACACAACCTCCCCTCGCAATACCAGTAGCAGCAATCGTCGGGCCCGTAGTTGGACTTGTTGGCCTGACCACCTGTTTCTGGTATTCGCGGATCTGAAAAGCAAACATCGTTTAGATTGTAACTGATTTTCACTTGAATTAGTTTTTTTGCGCACCAATAGACACATCATGAAGAAAATTATTCTTGATTTATATACAAGCTTATATTAAGCTTATATTATTAGAAAATGTCGGTCTTATCGCTAAGTAGCGATATCTGCCAGACAGCCCTTGCAAAATAAGATACATGAAAATAAATTGTATAAACTAGGGGATCTGTGCAAACAGTCCCATATATAATAAGGTCAAGGTCAACTCTATCTCTGTACTAAATGTCAACACAATCGGTTCAGTGGTTTAGCCGTGAAAGCGTAACAGACAGACAGACAGAGTTACTTTTGCATTTATAATATTAGTACGGATAATATGATACTATCTGTGCTGTTTAAATTTAATGAAATAAAAATATCTGAAGTTACTTTTTAACTTTTTAAATCAGTCCAACTGTTATAGAGATTAGTCGGAAGAAAAACTCTAAGAAATGTTATTTTCGTATAATTTACGGGACTTTTATTGATAATTGACCAAGATAGTTCACGTAACATAGGCCACTTTTATATAAAAGAATTAAATTCAAACGCAGTTTAAGCCGTGGGCACAGCTAGATTAGATATTTGTTTATTGGTCGCTAAACACTTAGAAACTTTTATTTGAAACAAAACAAAATTAACCCTAGATATTAGTGATCGTAAAACTCTGCCTTTATTAGCACTTTGGCCAGCACCAAAAACATTTAAGTTTGCTAAAATACCCATTAAAACCTTTCTTGTCAAACAAAGAAACTCTCAAAACAAACGGTTCTCTTGAGAGGAAAAGAAAAACTTGAATAAGAATGGCTAGAAGCAACAATTGGCCACAGTTGTGTAAAATGGGAAACAAAAGCCCCAAGACGTTACATATAGGTGGCTTTTTTGAATTTTCTTGAACTTAGTCCAAGGCTAATCGAGCCTAATATGCCCTTTTGTCTTTTTACACGCACGAGCCAAGAAATAAGCTCTTATACTTTGAACTTCACTGCAATATTCTTTGAAAGCTGTGTTATTGTTTTAAATTGTGCTTTCGTAGAGCTTTTAAGATTATTTTAAAAGTTTTTCAGTATCAACTTTTAATGGGGATAAACTTGATTCTATGTAATAGTAATGTACTTATAGTATAATATGTAAATTTTTTATAGTAGTGGCGCCTCGGTGGCTTAGTGGTTCGCGATTCGGACTCCCATACCGGGAGTCCAGGTTCGAATCACCACATTCCTATGAGTTTTTCTAAATTAAGTTTTCTGAAGGATCTTACGCTATAGATATCATCAAATACTCGGATATTATATACGCGAATATTCAAATTTGACCTAATCTATTATAGATCCTGGTTTCTCTATTAGATAATATGACAGTCACTCTGTGTAAAAATTGTGTGCATTTGTCAAATCCCCAAGATAATGGAACGTCGTTTTTAATCTGAGAACTCAATGTAATCTGATATGCATAGAAACACATTTTTTTATACATTGACCTATTACATTGGCATATTATTTGGCCACCCCGTTGGTCGAGTGGCTAGCATACACGCCTAACCGCGTCGACTAACCGCGGTATTCGGGTTCGATTCCCGACGTGGACAGACATTTGTGTGAAGAACATAGATGTTTGTATTTCCGGGTCTGGGTGTTTATTAAATTTATTATTGTATCTATTTAAGTATTATCTATGTATTAGTATCGTTGTCTAACACCCATAACACAAACATATAATTTGCTTACTTTGGGGTTAGATCAATTT
>DVZL01006145.1:0-11553 GCA_018236625.1 Lasaia peninsularis
CAGTGAATATACGAAAATTCGAGCTTGGAGTTCGTATCATTTAACTGTCAAAAAGATACACAATAGCCCCGCAGGTTATTTAAGCCTCAAGTTAAAAAGACATTCCACAGGGACCCATTGATATGCCCAATTATTATTTTTTTTAGTTTTATGTCTTCATACGTCTGCCGGTCTCTCAATATCAATTATTTTAACAATGTATTTTATCTTACATCTATGATTACAACTACCTCTAGATTATTTATATGTCGTAGGCTGATCGTCAAATTGGGTTAAATATCTACCTAGGCAGATCACGATGGGATAATTTCCTGGTACTCCTAAAGTGTATAAACTCCCCATATGTATATTACCGCTATAGAGCAGATGAATGACATCACGTTATTTCTCCCCGACTAATCCATTTACTAATTAAGCATTGCAAGTTTTAGAAAAATATAATTCAATTCACTTATATATTGTTGCGTAATTATTGAAAAAAAAATCATTAGCAATTTAAATACTTACTTACTTTTTTAATTTTATTATAAAGTAACGGTAACTGTAATACAGCGCTACTGTGATATTCGCGAAGTTTTCTCTGGGTAAGAAATAGTATTTAAAAAAACTTAAATTTTTGTTATTTAATTTGAAATCTAACTATCTTAAGTGAGGCCAAAAAAACACATAGTTGTTACATGAAATTATTTGTATTTGCTAAGTCACCTAAATGAAAGATATATCCAAGTATTGTTGGATCGGCAAACGTCCAGTATTACAATATGCAGCCTACGACATTTTATAATACTTTAATTTTATTATACACACTAAAATTTATATGGATTTTCACTGTATTAACTTTTACCCATTTTCGAGTAATCTAAGATGTTTATACTTTAGAACATAAGCAACTACAAGGCTTAGAATTAGTATCTTTGACAATCACTACTTTTTGTTGTTGTTTTTTGTCACATTTTTCATTTATATTACCGTAGGTTTATTCTAACAAAATATTTACATACTACTTGTTTTATGCATCAGATATTTCGTCATAGTAATATACATTCTTAAAACAATTCATATTTATAAGTATGTTACACACTACTTTAATTTGTATCCAAATGTTCACGGTTACCTATAGTTTAAAAACCTATTTACACTACGTTTTCCGGTAGCATCATGACGCTTTATACAATTATAAAAATTATATCTTATCCCAGGTATTTTCCTGAGTAATAGTAATAATATTGCACTTTTTTTTTGTTTTTTTTTTTTGGCTTTTTTTCCTAATATTATCCATACGAATAAACAACAATTTAAAATTAATACGAGGGCTGAAAGATTTATATATATTACACCAAAAATACATACTTTATTATTTTATGATAAATTGAATAATTACAATTTTAAAACAGGCAACGACCTATTGAAGCAATTCAGATATTTTTTATTGTTTCGGCAAAAATCATAACAAGAATGTAAAAAAAGTGAATTTGTTATAAATTCACGAAGATCAACTTGAAACGGTTTTTTTTCGTAAGTTTTTTTACTTTGCACAATCGAGTAATAGACACCAGAACAATTCTGTTACTGATAGTTCAAAGATTTTCATAATTATATAGAAGCAAAATAATTTATTATTTGTGTATTGCCCATTTTAAAATAAGTCAAGGAACATATACTTTATTTCTGTTTTAGTTAAGTTTTTTACGTTCATAGTTTTTGTTAGTACACATTATTTTTTTTATGACTACACTAACCAAGTTCGTGAATTTGAATAATTAGCTTTGAAATTTGTAATTGTTAAATACGGAATATAATAAAATTTATATATTTGGCCTTTCAACCCTCGCAAATAAAAATGTTCTTTGGTATTCAGCTTCAATATATTTCGTCGTATTTTTATATGTACACTTACACGATAATTAAACTACTCTAAGCTAATAGCTATTGTGAAATATAATGAAAAACATTAATATTATAATATAATATTTAGTTTATAAAAAAAACATTAATTTTTAAAAATAAATATCACATTTAAATCCATCTGATACAAAGTTTTACCACTTTCTCGTTGTTTTTTTTATTTATCATAATGTTTTATTGAGAAAAACAAAAATTCTAAAAATAATTTTACAAATTTTACGGAATTATCAATAAATTATATAAAAAATTAAACCGCCTTCAATGTTTGTTTTAATTTACACAATACCTTTTATTAATTTTATAATAATAAGTTTGGATCAAATTACAAAACTCAAACAATACCTATTATTTATTGTTTTGCCAAAATCTCCTTTTTTTTTGAGATCACTTAAAAAGGACAAGTTATTTTTTATGTCAGTTATTTATTTTCAAAAATCAATATAGCGGCTATTTTATAAGAGAAATAAACATTACTCTACAACTAATAACTTACGATTTTATAATTTGCTTGTAACGCCTTAGTTACATAATATTGTACTGATCTATGAGAGTACACAAAAAATAAGAAATTTTATTTTATAATTATTAATGTTTTTCTTCATATTTACTTACTCCTTATAATATAACTAAAGTACTATGTACGAGGTTTTATTATTCTTACTAAGATCTATCTCCAGCTTATATTCTGGCCATCATATATTATGATAATTCACTTTCTAATTTGATTGGTCTGCGTATGATTTTTTCTTTATATGTACATATCCTTAAAAGCATTACATTATAATAGTATGATTATTAGGGTCACTGTACTTATTCTAAAACATTTATACGGCCAACGTTTTTAAACGACATTACGGCGCAGTTATATAATATATTAATTAATTATTATTGTACTTATATACTTACATTATTATAAACATGTACATCTATTATATTATTTTTACAATGTACTCGTTAATTAATAATCTTCGTGCCTCGTCATCGCTTTCGCTATATTATTTAATATGAAATAGTTAATAGATATATATTTAATAAAAATGTTTTTAATCTATATGAATGATCAATGTAGTGAAAGTATCCGAATCTGTATTTTTATAAAAGACTTATGCTTTAGGGTGCAGTTTTTAATGTTTTTAAACAAAGCACCTGCAGAAAGCAACATGTCTAACGTATAAGCACACCAGTCACAATTATTTGAATATCGTTTTAAACATTAAAAACAGTTGCAGTTTTGGGTTTTTAATTAAATCCAATTGTGTTAAAAATGAGTCGTACCTTAATCCTAAATTTTGTTTAGAGTATTGTTCTTAAAAAAAAGAAAAAACTCCAAAGCTTAAAGCGAATTATATATATTTTTTTGAACATCCTCCTACCTTGATCAAACATAATACCTACCAAAAAGCGGTTATACCCCTAATTATATACACTAGACTACAAGCAAAAAAGGCAATACAGACGTAATGTATTTTAGAATATATTGTTTAAATATTATAGGTATTTTTTATTTCTTTTTTCATTTTTATAAAAAAATATATCTTTATATTTTTCCACTTAATTCATACGGCATTAATTCTATTTTTATCGGAAATTAAAAAAAACGTATTTTTTTATTTGTTTTTTTTAAATAAATGATGGTAATGAATTTAAATTTATACATATATCATGAGAATATTTGAAAGAGTTATGAGAAAAAATATTTTTACTGTTAGCTTAAGCTATTATATTTACTGCCTCTTTTGTTGGGAGTGTTTTTTTTTATAAATTTTAGTGTGTTACTCCATTAAGTTAAGATTTCTCCATTTAATACGTATTGGTTAAGGGATACAATTAAAAATACATGTTGTGATTTGATAAGTTAGGTAAATGTTAGATTTTTGAGGCGTTTATTTTTCTAAACATTAATGAAGATTTTAAGTAATGAATAATTATTTTACTTTTTAAGATGTATATAATTGTAAAATAGTTGAGTTTTAATTTTATTAATAACATTAAAAATGAAGTGTGAAGTAACACGGGTTTGGCTTAATAGTTTGGTAACAGGAAGGTAATGTTATAAGTAGGTTTTGTTATATTATGGTATGTATATAGCTGAAAGATTTAACTATTGAATGACTAAAATTTTAAAATAGAAAATATTTTTTTGTAATTTAATTAAAAAGGGATAAAATTGATGTCTCAAGTTGTGGTTCAAGCAACCTCTCTATCTAAAAACTTGGATTAAGGGGCGCATCATCAAAACTAAAACATCGATTATTAGAGATTATTACCTACAATTTCATAAAAAAACTTATCCTTCATGTTTTCATTTATTAGGAACTAGGTGACTCTGAATGCTTGTCTTGATAACAATGCCTAGAAGTTATTACAAATTATTTCAATAGAAAACTTTACGAGAAACAATCACGAAGTGTATTAGTTGTACTGTCAAATATTCGCTTAACATTTTTTTTCTTTGCAGCTTCAAGCATACATTTTGATTCTAAAGGTACATCCCCATCAACTTAAAATGTCTTTTCTAAAAAATAGTGTATATCGTTTTATGCTTGTGAAGAAACAAGAACATGTTTTACATTATATTTTACTAGCTTTCTCCGCGTGAAATATCAAAGTGCAGAAGTTTTCCGACTTTAATAATTAAACTTTCGTAAAAACGTACACGTTTTTGATGTAAATGTCAAAAAGTAGCCTATGTTTAATGTCAAGTATAAGCTATATTACTGCAAACTTTCATCCAAATCCGTTCAGTAGTTTTTTCGGAAACAGTAACAAACACACATCCATACACACAAACTTTCTCATTTGTAATATCACTAGGATTAAATAACATTTACTGTCAAGGGAAGAAAAAAAATATTTCTAGACTTCAACTTTTCTTTTTGCATGTAGTTTGCACACGTACTCTAGTTTATCAAGATCGCTTGCTTAGAATATTTTTTAAACCGCTTTTTAGGTACAATCAAACGAGATACCAAGCTACTGATTTTTTAAACGCTGTTATGTGCCTATATTCTAACGCGCTTGTTCGGTACGCGCGGTTTGAAGTAGTGTTAGGAAGCAATATTACTTCAATAATATTATTGTATGTAGTAATGTTGCTTATTATAATATTATTATACAATAATAAAATTATTATGTAATACAGTTACCTTCGAACGCCACCACGCAAACACGCCAGACTAGTAGAATGAAACACTTCTATATAGTGCTCGAGTTATTCCAGTTACAGCATTTTTTTAGAATAAGTATGTGTCCTTTTTTATTTACTTGTTTCTACACTAGCACATGATCTTTTTTTCCAGTTGTTGGCAAGTACCTTTTTGATACAGTAAAACCAGTATAGCTACATGAAAATATCTCATTTATATGAAGTTTTGAAGAAAAATACTTAATTGAAACATCTGATAACACAACAGTCTATTGTTTTCATAAAAAAATAATCAATTAATTATTTGTGACTCTGGTGCTTCCCATGAGCTGAGAAAAAACTTAAAAAAATAATTTAATTTAATAAAAGTTCAATTATTTACAAATCGTATATGATTACATGTACTACATTGTTAAGGCCAGTTATAACATCGGTTTCTTTCTTATAATCATTATATATAGTTACTTGACAATATTTCTAAATTTTAAGTATATTAAGTACTTGCGCAGGAGATTATATACTTTTATACACGGCATATTGGATTATATGTATATGATTATTATATTATATATACTTAAAACTGTATAATACACACTACGCTCTCGACTAGAGTATGACTCATTGCTGTAACACTACGTTCATTAATACTAAGATTATTTTAAGAAGATACATTTTTATAAGCAGACATTTTAATACGTTTTACTCACGCTTAAATTAAAACTTAAGCTTAAACGGTTCCTTTAAAATTTATATTGAGGAATAAATATCTTAGTTAAGCAATTTAAGATTTTTTTTCTAATTGCAAACAAATAATAAGCATACATTTATGTATATATAGCTTCAACACCTTGATTAAAACAAATTTTATTTACGTGTTTGGAACTGCTGAACTATGTAACGGTAAAAGCAAATATTTTAAGTCAAAAAAAATGTTTTATCTTATTTTAAGCTTCAGCCTCAATGCCATTTGGATAAGATATGTAATCAAATAAGCAACTATATAACAATTTATTTAAAATATAAAAACCTATATCGTACGTAAAATCTTAAAATTAAAAACAGAAAACAGTAGGTATTCAAATTTCGGATTTTTAGGTTTATAAGTGATAATCGTGCTTTACTATTATGTAAATTAAAATTATTATTATGTATATTATCATTATCATTAAATATACTTATCATTTATTTTTATAATACTCTAGTTTTTTATTTACATGCTAAGTTTCTTATCATCATGTAGAGCCTTATAATTGGGAGCATCGATTAAACGGAAAAAATATTCTTTATATTAAAATGAATATACATAATGATAATCTTATTGATTCTGAAATTACTACATGCGGAGTAATCATTTTACTCGTATGTTAATTACCATAATTACTAAATATTAATGCTGTTTCCACAATAAATTATTCCAATTGATTTGTTCTGATTTTATTTTTAATGTTATCGCAAAATATATTTTACTTTAATTTAATACCGCTTTTAATCAGAAATAAATTATGTATATAAGTAATATCTTTACGTTTTTATATGTTTATATGTCTATGTGGGTTAAAATTTATTTAATAAGTATGTAAAAACTCATAGTATTTATTATAAATTGATTTTATTTAAGTTTTTGTGCGTTTTTTTGATACTCTACATTGTTACTTATTTCTCATTTCATTATAAGAAATATGTACCTTTTATGTGATTTTTTTGAAAAAATATTTTGGTTACGTTATAATTACCTACGTAAATAGTATTTACACATGATTATCATTAAAACTATCATATATTACTCTTAGAAATATTTAATAAGGAAGACTTTTGGGAATTGAATTTGAAATTAATTTCTTTTTTTTACCTTTTTTATTTATTGTAACAGAATTGTTATCATGATTGCAGTAATATATACTTATTCTGTGAGTTTTAACTTGGACTTATGAAATGATATTTTGTTTTACTATATGACATGGGTAAATTTTTTGAAAGAATAATATTTGTAAATTTTGTTGATTAAGAAAAAAAATTGGAATTCTTATACTATTAGAGACACGATAGGACACTCATATATCACAAAATATTTTTTTTATTATATTTATGATTATCATCACATAGATGAATCTTAATACTTATTTATTTTATAGTGGCTTTAGGCTCCCTTGCAATTTAATGTACAACTCCTTAATATTATATTACATCTAAAATAGCGTTAGAAAATGGTTAAAGTGGTAAAAAAGGTAAAAATTAAAAAAAAAGTTCTCCAAAAAATATCAATATCAATATTATAGTTTATAAGAATAAATTTATGAAAATTCTATTTTTGATGTAACAAAAAGAAAATTTAATTTCCATGTTTATTAGGATATTTAACGAGACAGATATAACTTAAATAATACTTCAACATTTATATTAATTAGTATGGGTTTCCGCAATTTAACGCGCGAAACTTTCAATTGTTTCTTTAAATTTGGAGGAATTTTAACAAATTGTATTAAATAATAGGCAATAAGCGTGTACGAAAATATATTTTCAAGCTACACTGCAGATTGTGTAGTGCTACATAGCGCGATTAAGTCATTCTTGAAAGCTTATAATTTATTCTTAGGCATTACGTTTAAAAAATTATATAATGCATCCACTTATTACAATTCTATTTTATAGAAGAAATAGGTAGAGTGGTACCTTTTTAAGGTAACCTATTTAAGTTTGTTAATTTTTAAATAGTAACCTGGTAGGTGACCTTTTTAAGGAACCCAAGGGATCTTCACTTAAATTCCTGTATCCATTTGAGGCCCATCTGCATGAGGTTGCAATGAATAAATACTGCTTAGCTATTTTTTAATTAAATCGTTCATTGTTTCACTACAGTTAACGTTGTTATGTATTCTAGTAGAAATTGGCTTACAACGGCGCTGGAGCCTTACCGTGAATATGTAAGGCAATATTATTTTCATAATATTCCACAGGCGAAAAATTTTTTTGAAAACCAATATTGGAATAACGTTGCCGTAGGCCGTTACACTTTTAGATATAAAAAAATTCAATCCGTTCAAAAGATTTAAATAAAAAATAGCAGAGCGACTCAACATGTAACACAAACATCCAAGTATGTGATTGTAACTTAATTTGTAACATTTTGAAATATAATAATGTAATAATAATATATTATTATTGACGTTTATTCACGCGTATTTTATTAGTTCATTTTAAAATATATGTAAGACTTTATGTGCATGGACCAAATTTGCTTAAAAATATCAAGATAAAAACGTTCAGATCAATTTATTTATGGCAGTAATATGTAACGGGTTATCTAAAATTAGTTACAATTTTAGTAAAAATTACAAAATTTAACTAAAGTTGTAATTTTTTTTAAAGATTGATGATTAAGATATTTAAATAAAATATGTGTGAATAAACGCCGTTTTATAATCCTAGGATAGAAACTTTAGAAAATATGAACGTCGATACCTTTTTTAGCTGCTATAGGGAGGCGGTCACCAAGGAGGTAAGGGTTTTCAATCTAAAATATGAGAAAAATATCTATTATTTTATACTCATTACGTAATGCGAAAACAAGAAAGCTAATACCTATATTTTTTTTTAAAAAATATCGGTTGATAAAACTGCTTGATACAAACGCCTTCCCTATGTAGCATGCGAAGAAGTATAATTGCGAAAAGTCGTAAGTGAAATACTTTGTTAAATATTCGCAAATTAATACAAAACGTTGACTTTTAAGGTCTTAGCTTTTACAATATAATTTTTTTCATCCTTCATTTAAAATTATAGTTACATGTTATTATATTATCGCCTCGTGCTCAAGCGCAGTTGGTATCCGACTTTGACGCGGGAGGTCCCGGGTTAGATTCCCAGATAGGGCAACTTGCTCTATGGGTTTTTTCAGTTTATCTGAAAAACTTTCTCTGCCTCTTCGGGGATATAAGTGTGGTGATATTTTTTTACATATTATATGATATGTAACGTTTTTAAATATGTTATACTTTGTGTATATAGTATTCAATACAGCCTCTTGATGAAAAGAAAATCAGGAAAGAATGATGAAAAAAAAGGAAATCTGAAATCAGAATACATTATTGTATATATATATCCGTTTATATATACAGTTTTTTTTAATTAGCAACGATAATAATTGTCGACAATTGATAATGTTTTAAAAAGTGTACTCATACATTAAGAGCTTCTTGTATAATGTCATACTCGCGGCTGACTTGTAATTTTACAGTCTTGTTACAGTCCAGGCCCTACCAGGTCGCCCTGGTAGGGCCTGGACTGGAATTATTCCAATAGCAAATTTTTGATGATTCCAATGCAAAATAGTAGTCTAAAAATGAATTTGCAATTTGCCAGACGCCAGCATAAAAAATTTTTTTAAGCCAATTTTCCAATTGATATTAACAATTAAAACAGGGGCTTTAAAATTAATTTATTGTTATATTTTTATTACATTATTTTAATAGACTAATTATAGTTGCCTTGTGTTAGTGGCAACAGCAACATTTTATCATTTTTATGTCATCTTTTCGGGACTGAAAATGGTCATTGTTACAATTTTTTCAAAATAATATAATTTTTTACTCAAAAAAAGTGCATTTTAGAGAAAACTTACATACGTAATTTTTTGTTTAAAATGATCCAATAAACATAAAAAAAAATTCGGGGCAAAAATATCAATTTTTGTAATATGTTTAAAAACAATGCTTAAAAAAATTCTAACGGGTTTAGCGTCTGACATCTTGCAAATTTGTTTTTAGACAACCTTTTTGCGTAAGAATCAACGACTATTTGCTATCGGAATAGTATTATCTACGGGGACGACAGGGTTGCCTGTCTACTTCTGCCTGGACTAAAAGGTAATCCGAAGATTACACTCCTAACAACGACCTGTCCTGAATACGTTGTACTTAACTCGCTCTTAACTGGCTAACCTTTCTTTCTACCAGCTTCTAAACAAGCTGGCCTTGTGAGATTGAGATAGCAAACCCTATTAGAATGAGATAGATATTTAATATTGCGGACAGGTCGTTGTTAGGAGTGTAATATTCAGATAATACCTTTAGCTTAATGCATTGTTTTTTTAACAAAAAAAGGTTATTAATAAATATTATAAACTTATTAACAAAAAAAAGATTCACTATCAAAAGTCAATTGTTGGCTTCAATTCTATAAATTGAGAAAGAGTATATCATTAATTATACATATTATTAGAAAATAATTTATCAGATTTCAGAGAATCAAGTCAGGGGAAGATCGGGTAATTTTTTATTTATTCTTTTAATTCATCAGATAGAATAAATTAAAAGTTCCTGATCTGATTCTATAATATGTATAATTAATGATATACTCTTTTTCGATTTATTATAATAATTTTTTAATAAGTCTGTACTGAAAAATAAAATCTTTACATGTATGTAGATAAATATCTCAACTTTAGTATGGCTAAGTTTTATCCTGAAATATTCTTAATATACTCAACTTGACGGGTAAAGTGTTGAAAGTCAAAAAAATATATAGTTAGTTGATTTGTTAATAGATGGTCATACTAACGTCTGGTTTGTATTTCTTGGCAACGAGGTTCTTGTGGTGGTCTGGGAACCTCATGTCAAGTTCGGAGGGGGGGTCTCGTGGGCAGCTGAACATGTGTTCCCCGTCACACATGCATCGCTGAGCCAGCTGGTATTCTCGGCTGAAGGCTGCCGTATTCTCGAAGTCACTGATGCATCCTTGGTCTTCTGTCATATAATGTTTTATGAATGACAAAACAATATCCATATAATTAAACTGTAAAAGAGTGAAACTGACTAAAACCGCAAACATAACCCATTTATATTTTTTTCAGAATTATTGTCGGTCTGTCTTTCTTTCCTGTCCATATCTCGATTCATTTCGTTTAGGCAGTAGTAGCAAAGGTTTTTATAATAAACTTTAAAATTGTATAAAATTTAACTTATATCGAAAAGATTATTATCATATTGCAGAATATATAGGTCATAAAAATTATTGTGATTAATAGCAGCTACTCTTACTAATCTCTTTTATTGTAGTTGCCTAGTGTGGTGTCTGTACGACTATCGCATGTTAAGAGTCCCAGGTTCAATTCTCAGGTCGAACAACTTTTCTTAAATGTTTTTTAGATTATTCTGAGTAAGTATTACATTTCACGGGATTGGAATGTACCCGAAGTGGCGATAGGCTTGACACCTATCACATCCTAGGCCCTAGTACCTTGGCTAATCGTGAGTATATTTTCTTATACTTACTGGACTTATGATTCATGAATATATTAGTACACATCTGCATACCCCTTCGAGGATAATAAGCGTAAAGGTATTTTTTTTTAGAATATTGATAAGTCTACCAAGTTTCTTTCGTATCTTCTCAGTGAGTGGCCGCGTTCCAATCCGTTAGTAAATACTATATATAATCGCCTCTGTGGTGTAACGGTACAGGTGTCGCCTGTTAAGACCGTTAGCCACGTGGGGTCCCGGGTTCAA
>DVZL01006146.1:0-11553 GCA_018236625.1 Lasaia peninsularis
CTGGACCAATTTTCATTGTGTTTGATTCGTTGGATTTTTCTCCGCCCCGAATAGCAGAATAGATCTTAAAAACAATGAAAATACATAAGTTAATATTTTTTGAAATCCACATTCCATTCCATCGTGGCTCACTCTTTCTTAAATATTTAGCAAAAGCGTTGGTCGTAGACTTTTCGTCTGTCATTATATCTTAAGTAAATTAAATTGATACACAAATGATACGATAAACCACGGAAAACTTGGCTTTGATTTTCTAAGAAGAAAATATAGTGACAGTATTTTTTGACATAACTCAATGTAATAAAAACATAAAAATAAAAAGCATAAAGTAGGTTGGCAGAGGAAGGAGATTATATATCATACATGCGTTCAGAAATGTATTTTGTGTAATATTTTTAAAAAGAGTGAATAAACTATTGTCTGTATTTTCAATTAAAAAGGCTAAAAAGTGCATTAAACAGAGACATTATTTAGCAGAAGTTAATTAACATGACAAATAATTAAAATTTACAATTATTTATAACATTTATTCTATAGGCTAACGCAAGCGTAAATGTCTTTTTACCTTGTACAATCACATTACCATAAAACTCTAAAATGTACTATTTTTTTAAGTTTTTAATGAAGTTCATAGAATCAAACAAATTCTAAGAGTCGGGGGTTTTTTAATTATGTATGTTGCGTTTTTCATAATTTTAATTTGGTTTTTGGTATCATTGTATTACGTTCATCAAAGCCTAAATTAGTTTGACCAGAAGGTAACACGACATACATTGACTGTTATTCGGTACGAAGTTCGCCGGGTCAGATAGTAGTAAATAAGAAACAAATTATGATAAAAATATCAATAACTTCCTCTAAAATTGTTTTTGATGATTTTTAAAGAAATATGAATTGTTGGACATTGTTATTACAAATATTTAAAATTTAAAGAAACTCTTGGTGCGTGGTTAATTAGTAAAATGCTTATGTCCTATATCCCATTCCCCGTCCCATCTCCATCATCAGACCAGCTTAGTGGTAGCATTATACAAATTTTCAACTATATTTCAGATATTATGTTTGATATCACCATAATTCTCTCTGCTCTGAAACTAATAAATGTGGTGATGACTTTGAACGCTTAGATTTCCGTGGTAGTTAGACCATACATAGCTTTCAAACAAAAAATCGCACCACCATAAACCATGTTTGATCAACATCAGTCAAATTAAAATGATGATGGTTCCTCTGTACGTTAACTAAACTTATTTAAGGTATATGCTGCTATCTTTTTCCAATTTAACAAAAATAAGAGATAAAATACTTTATTCAAATCAAATTAGACGGAACATAATAACTTGAACGACTTTTAATAAACATATTCCAAGGTATAGACTAGACGTCTGTAGAAAACATACAAGCTAATCTGACTGGTCTAATAGTATTTTACCTCTTTCTTTTACTTGTATTAAAAAAATAAAGTGATAACTTATAATAAGTGTACATGGCGGAGGCAGGATTACCAGCATTGGATAATTCCGTACAGGCGAAGCATTTTCGTCTTTAACATTTAAATTCACAATAAGAAATGCAACTAACAGATAATAAACATTTTAGATGCAGACACTGGTAAAAAAACTGCAGCTGATGTAACATCGCCGCTGGGACCAGCAGTTAGCGCCACAAGTAAGTGCTTTACCCGTTAGTTCGTATAATTTCGGTAGCATTCTCAAACTTCACCACTATAATAGACCATTCCAAAGTTTAGTGGAGAAACGGATATTATTTGCGAGCGTAAATACGTCTTAATGATACTGACAGTGTCGTGGGTAATTAATAATTATTGTTTTACTATTAATTGACTATGTTAGTGATAAATATGTTGTTGAAACCATTGAACACTTATACGAATAATAATTAATTAGAGTGTTTATTGTAAACTGCAACTAAATTTAATAAATAAATAAATAAATATTACATTATTACACCGTTCTAATTTTTGCTCAAACTCTTTTTATATTCAGGTTTCCCGTCTGTAGAATGACTTTCTTTCTCACTTCAAGCAATTGCATTCAAAATTCTCTTTCAAAAGACAATATGTCCGACTATTTCTAACAACTAAGGTAACCCCACTTTGCAAACTAAACTATTTTTTTTATGGATGTAATTAGATATTTTTTTCAAGTTATCCAATTTTTTATTCTTTATTGCGATTTTTTTGAATAATAATATAGAAATTATTATTTGACATTTTGTTATTTATCTTGGATATTTCACATTATCCTACTAATATTATAAACGCGAAAGTTTGTAAGTATGGGTGGATATAATATGTGTGGATGTCTGTTAGTCTTTTACGAAAAAAATGCTAAACAGATTTCGATAAAACTTTACAGTAAGAGAGCTTATACATGATTATAACATACAGGCTACTTTTCAACCAACTGCTTAAAAAGAGAATAATTATGTTTTCCGCAATAAATATTACAAGTCGAAAAAAATCTGCTCTTTAAAAGTTATTAATGTAGTGCAGTACACTAAGAGTGTTATGTTAATTATTGACTATGTTAATGTTAAATACTTATTATTGGTGGTGAATAAAATATTGTTCAAGCAGTTGAATGTTATAAATACAACTCTTAATACCTAGTTACTTAAGTGAATTTGTATACATTTATTTGAAATTGCATATCTTATATAGACATTTTCATACTATTTGTTATAATATGTTTTCTTCTATAGTAGGCTTACCGTGAACACTATGAATAATTTAACTGTCAATCCGTATAATTTGGAACGCATTCTCAAACTTCACCATTATAATAGACCATTCCAAAGTTTAGCGTGAAACGGATGTTATTTGCCAGTGTAAATACGTTTTAATTATCATTGAGAGTATCGTGGATAATTAGTTGTTTTTGTTTGTAATTGATTTATTTAGGTTTATTTATAAACAAGTTATATAACAATATCTGTAAAGAGTACCTACATTTTTTTTAAATATTTGGCGTCACAACTCACAAAACAAAGAATATATAAGTATACTGGGTAATTTGAGATCGCATCCAAGAGTATAAATAATAAAATAAATACCTATAATATTATTATATTATGCTTATTATAATCCTTATATTAAAATTTTTAAATTATCAACCTTTTGGGTGGATATTCAATTATTTCAGATTAATGATGTAGTTGCAAGATATATATATATATTTGAAATTTTGAAAAGTTTGCTGAAATTCCGAGTGTGTGAGATATTTGTTGCTTAGTAATGTAATTAATTTATAAATTGAGAGACATGAAGTAACATTTTAAAATATATCTGGTACTTGGGTTCATTTAAGTAACAGTAACATAAATAACTGTTATCAAATGTAACATAATATCATCACAGCGAAAACTAGTTTTATAAACATGTTACCCTATTAAAATTCAAAACATGCTTAACCAAAGTGATCATATTTACCCCAAATATCTTTTGGTAATTACTTAATGGAGGGGCCTTAAGTAACTGTATCTTTCAGCGTCATCATGTCATCAAGTATTCAGATCTGACGAGAGCAAAAGCGGCAAATTGATATCGCCGTTATACCCTTCACCGTATCCGCCGAAAACGCACTGTCATTACGACTTTCTGGCGAGAGGGAGGCAACGCGTGAGATTGGTTTTTGAAAACTTTAGCCTACAAAGGCTTACTGGGAGCGTTATTGAGTGAGTAACTGTTACATATATATTACATTTTTTACAGGAATCATTTTAGGGTTAAAGTTAATGAGGAGAATAGAAGAGGGGAAATTTAAAAACTTCGATGAACGTAATCTATAGCAACTCACAGTGTCAATCTTAAACAAAGGTTGCGCGTTTAAATCCTGTTTATCTTGAATTTCTTTGGGGTTTTAAGGGTTTAATTAGGGTTCCATATCCAAAGGGAAAAAAAACTAAGATCCGCTGTCCATCTGTCTGTCCATCAGTCTGTCACCAGGCTTTATCTCATGAACCGTGATAGCTAGACAGTTGAAATTTTCACAGATGATGTATTTCTGTTGCCGCCATAACAATAAACACTAAAAACAGAATAAAATAAATACTTATATATAAAGGGTGCTCCCATACGACAAACATGATTTATTTACCGTTTTATAGATGATGGTACGGAATGGTGTGCGAGTCCGACTCGCACTTGACGGTTTTTTATTAAACAATGAAAATTGGACACTTGTTTCCCGAATTACAGATGAATGAATTTCGGAATTGTCACTAAATTTAAACCAGTATTTTTATAGTATGTATTTATTTATAATAAAGTATTTTTGAAACTAAAAACCTGGGTGGCCTAGTAGTACCTACTCGCTTCGGATTTCTATTTTAGTAGTTCAGTTTGAACCCTGCCATATTATACCAATAAGTTTTTCTATTTAATTACATTTTTTAAATGATCTTACGATTAAGGAAAACTTGAATAAACCCAAGATTTGTGTCCAATACGGCGACGGACTTGCCACCTGTCACATTACGGGATTTAATATCGCCGATAAAACGTGGGTGTATATGTACCTATGCATACCCCGGAGGCTACTTTTCAACCGATTTCAATCCACACTAGGGTAGCCGGGGGCGAAATGGGAGTATAAAATATATACAATTAATTTATTATTGATATTTTCATAATTAGGTTCACACAAACCCGACCTAATTAAAATCAACAATAAATAATTAATAACCAGCTAGTATTTAACAAAATTGCTTTTGAAAATGTATATTCATGATTTGATTTTTGTTCTGGCAATTTTGTTATAAATTATTTCGTTGGTGTCCGACTTTTATCGGTGGACAATTATCGGTTAAGGCAATAATTTCTATGAGTTTTTTCAGTTTATCTAAAACACGTGGCCTAATTGTTTTCCACGTGTTGGTCCGGGTCCTCGGTGTAAAATAAACCAACTGCCTTCCTACCAGACAGCTCGTAAGAGGCGAGCATAGGTTAACCGGGTCACTATCAACATGACCACTGGTGGTAGTGCTGTGCAGAAACTCACCCGGGTAGGGATTCACCGCCTTACCTATTCTTGCCGCTATAATGACATTGTCGTGTTCCAGTCTGGTAGGGTAGCCGACAGACTTGCACATAAAGTCTGACAGCCTGACCACAGGGCAGCGGCGCACCTACAACATCTATGGTGTCTATAGGCTAATGTTGTCCTTTACCATCAGGAGACTAGTGTGCTTTTTCACTGTCTTATCTCAGAAAAAAAAATGTAATTGGTACCCGATATGGCGACTCACTTGCCACCTGTCGTATTTTGTTATCCAATATCATCGGCTAATCTTTGGTATATATCATCGGCTAATATCGAGCATAACGATGAATGAATGAAAATTTTATTGCATACAGGTACATTTTGGAGAACATAATATAATTAATTATTCTTACAATAGGTTTAAATTAATTGGTATGCAAAGTCGGTCTTATCGCTAAGTAGCGATCTCTGCCAGACAACCTTTGAAAAAACAAGGACATGGAAATAAATTGTATAAATTAGGGCATTGGTGTTAAAAGTCTATATACAATAAAAAGAAGTACCTTCACGCCCATTATCCCCGGAGGGGTTGACAGTGATGTGCTAGTATATATTCACGACTCGAAAGTCCATTAGATATACTAGAACACATTCACAATTTGCCAAGGTACTAGGGCTCTGATGTGAAAGGTGGCAAGCCTATCGCCATTTCGGGTACATTCCAATCCCGGGCAATGTATTACTTACTCAGAAAAATCTGAAAAACATTTTTAAGAAAGGTTGCCTGAATTGGGAATTAAACCCAGGACCCCACGCGGCTAACGGCCTTAGCAGGCGACAGCCGTACCGTTACACCACAGAGGCGATTCTATATACAATACATAATATAATAATTATTGTAAATAAAAAAAAATAATTACACACATTACATTACAACACACACACACACACACACACACACACACACACACACACACACACACACACACACACACACACACACAAATACATTATTACACACCTATACTATCTCCACATGAAAACTCATGCGTGCTCTAAATATTTTTATTTAGAGTACAATAATGATTACAAAGGTTTAGTAGGTTAAAAATATTAGACGGTAGTTGGTACCTCTGTATACGTATACTACACCAAAAATGACGATAAGTTGGTATTTATAACTACTCAAAAAATAATTATTTAACCTAGTTCCAATATGTTAGTAATATAAACCACTTTTTGGGAGTATGTAAAAAGATGAAAAGCAAAAAACCAATTCAAATTTTTCTTCCCTTTTAGAGTTACCTAAGAAAACATAGCTAAGTCAAGCCCTTCATACATATTATATCCGGAATTCACGATTTGAGTCCGCGAAAAATGGTAGTACCTCTTAGTAGATCAAAAAACATTAAATATTATCTGATCAACTAAGAGTTAGAACCATTATTCAAGTTTATGCACTCCAAGATTTATGACGGCACAATTTAATTGATTTATTATAATTCTAGCGGTCAAGCAATCTTCGCTACAGAGAGCACAAAGGCACAAAACTTAAGGCAAATCCTGCATCACGATATTACAGTTTTTTTGCCCGTTATTAAAATAATATGATAGACGTTTTTGTTGCTTGTCTGTAATGTCGGCTTTAATTTATCTGACGACGTCATAAGAACTCAATATGAATAATTAATAATCATTCTCCTCGGACGTATCCAACGATCAGGCGAAAGAGAGACAGATACATCATAAGCTAAAAGCTAAAAAGCACCCTAGAACGTGACAATGAGTCATGCTATTTCGTGCGTGGAAGTTGCGTTAATCCATTTATAAGACGTTATCACAACAAAACTCAGTAGACTAACGCACACGTCCCTTAGCATTCTTTACTGGGCGATGTCCTATAAACCAACTTTCAAAGCAGAGAGAACTTATTTCAGTAATACTTTAATATACAAAATAATATTGGAACCAGCTTCATATTTAAAATGAGAAACACATGTACTTTTTCACATATAACTTTTTTTTACAATTAAATGTTGTAATTTTTGTACATGCCTAGCATGAATTTTTGATGAAGTATTCTTGGTTATATCATAAACTATTTGTAAAAGTATATATCTGTTTCTACATTATGCAATCTGACATGAATTTCTAAAGGAATAAACTTTATGTGCAAACTTAAGTTGTCACGCTGGCAATACAATAATCTTAATTCATTATTTGACCACTTTCTATTTGTGTTTTCAATCAGGATATTTACATGCCATTGTTATTTTACATTATTTCTTTTACATGCATTATTAAACCATAAATCTTTATATATTTTTGTAAGCTTCAACTTAAGTTTTTTATATATAACAGTTTCACCAAGCGCCAACGGTGAATAATATAGAATATATTAATACAGTAAGAACGACTGATATCATCGTGTTGTATACAAAACTTAAGTTGAAGTTTACAAAAATAAATGAAAACTTATAGTTTAATAGTGCTTCCGTTGAAATGTGACAATGTCATTTTGAATACCTACTCAATAAATTATTTGTCCTACCAGTTATACTACTTCATCCACTTTTAATATATACTGTGTTACAATTTATTGTTTCAAAATTTGCAATACACTTAAATAACATTATTTCACAACATATCAGATAAATAAAAAAAACATTTTCCTATAAGCGGCGCCTATACAAACAAACATATGGAAAACAGCGAAACTTCAAATAATTTTCCTTCAACCCAATCCTTTCTTACCTAAAAATGTAGTATTTTCTTGGCATGGGTTACGTCATTATAAAAATAGCTGAGTACGCATTTTGTAGCGACTTTTGCGGTCTCATAATCAACAACAGCTGCGAACATTGGAACCCGTGACGCATGAGATTTATCGCCGCCAATATAACCGCAGAATAGTGGTTGGGCGAATATGTCAGAATGTTAATAGAAGCAAACAGAAAATATAATTGGTTTAATTACACTGTGTCTCAGTTTTTGTAACAATATACTAACTTTTCAATTAATATGGTGAATTTACTAATTATTTAAAAGCGGGGTCTAAACGTGAATTGATTATTTAGATAGGCAACGTTTCAATCTGGTTACATTGGTCGTGGTCACGAGTGAGCTTTAGGCAGCCAGGTCTCCTCCTATTTTCCATAGGATAGTTTTTCATCTACTCTAACGCTATCTTGCCTATCATCGCTAGACACTAACTATATCATCAGGTTTACATACAACTGCCATTTTGCCAACCTCGTCTTAATAATGGATTTTAATTATTATCTAAAACGACAATTATGTTAATGTTACTGTAATTTTGGAAGACTCGTATTATTAAACTTCTAAAACTACATGTTGAAGCATTTTCTTAGGTTTACTCAAATAATCGGTCATGCTTCTATTTAAAGCCTTAAGTCTGCGGTAGTACTAATAAAAACCCACAAAGCACTCATGAAACCGTACAAGTGCGCTGTGGATCATTAAGGTCAGTTAGTGACACGTTTCAGTGTCGACCTTTGAACTTGTTGATGTTTTATACAACTTACTTACAAAATTAAGAAAAGTTTTCTTCCCGGAATCCAGAAATAGTCATAATAGAGTAATCTTGGTGGCTTGGTGATACGCATCTCGGACTTCCATTTCGATAGTCCAGGTTCGAACCCCGCCATGTACTAATGAGTTTTTCTAAGTTTAGTACATTTTTTGGGAGCTCTTACGATTAAGGAAAACAATAATTTTATAATAAAACCGGCCTAGTGTGAGTTGGCTGTGTTTGTAAAAACTGCAAAAACAACGTGTTTGTTGAATGAGAGTTATCTGAAAACATTTTTTTTCTGTTTTTAGTATTTGTTAATATATCGGCAATTAGAAATTTATGAGGTACAGCATGACAGACCGACAAACAGATAGACAGTGAAATTTTTATTTTAAACTCCTACACGGTACCCTAAAAATGAAATAAATAAAAAAATATTTTTTTGACGGTCTAATTAATTCCACATATCGCATGCTCAGTGTTAAAGTGACTTAACTCAAAATTTATGTAATACTCGATTTTACCATACTTTATATAATATAAACTTACATTGTGATTGTGTACTCATCGTGTGATATTATAGTCAACATAGACAAGCGGGCTTTTTTATCAATGTTGTTAAATTTTGGATAACATATAATATAATTAACTAACTAACACACAAGGTATTACTACTTGAAGATAACAATTTGTATACGAAATTTCTAGTCTTATATTTCCCATTTAGCTGAGAAGTTTTCCAGTTTTCCTCTCCAAAAGTACCGTGTATCCCTTGCCTTTGAAACCCGTACGTTAAAAAAAAGTATATGTAGAAAAAAACATTTTTTCAAGGCTTTAAAGCTATGATGTGACCAAGGGAAATAGAGATTATCGTTTGTAGAATTTCATGGTTTTGTTGGTCGTCTATACAAAGGAAAAAGGCAGATGGTCTAGAAAGAGGCAGATGGTCTAGAAAGAGGTAGATGGTCTAGAAAGAGGTAGAGGGTCTGGAAAGAGGCAAATGGTCTGGAAAGAGACAGACGGTCTAGTCTATACAGCAAACCCGGATTAATGCTTGCCAACATTAAATATTATATTTTTTAAACATACAAAAATCATGACTGAGTGAAATTTAGCACTTAAAACAATAAAAACATAGTTTTCCATTTTTTGGAGCTTTAGTTTATCTGTCTGGGATTTTATCTGACCGGGATACAGAATATCCCGGCCATGCATCACGCCGAATCTAAGGAAGCGATCGAGAGGAAATTTGGTACGATGGTAATTTATACGCGATAAATGGCCTGTTTATCTAAAAGGTTTTATCTGAATAGGGAAAAAATTAAAATTATCGAACTTAGTTGTATTTCATTAATGATTTTTAATATTTATCTCTTGTTAGAAATAAAATAGTGTTTGTAATGACCGTTATTCTATAAATAAGAATATCCTGTGTTTTGTAGTTCAAAATTTATATCAAAATCAAATTGAGAATCAAAGAAATACAAATTCAGTGTTTAGGAATAAACTTTTACTAAGTTATTGCATTTATAATATCTATTGCATTGATAAATAATAGACGCATCTCACCCCTACTGAAAAGTAGGAAACTCCATATTAATCAAACCACGAACACAAAACTAACTTTACGATAATAATCTTCAACAACAACAAGTAACTATTTATTGACTTGTTGTAAGGTAGGTGATAGGTGGCAAGTCTATCGCCACTTCGGGCACATTCCAATCCCGGGCAATGTAATGCTTACTTAGAAAAATCTGAAAAACATTTGAGAAAAGTTGCCGACCTGGGAATTGAACCCGGGACCCTAAGTGGCTAACGGTCTTAACAGGCGACACTTGTTCCATTACACCACACTATTATTATTATTATTAATAACTACTATTATTATATAGAATCCATAACAAACTTTTTAGCAAACATGCGTTCGAAGTTGGGACACCAACTAGTTACATGAAGTAAATTAAAATATTCCATCACGTAAATGAATAAAAATATAACTTATTTCAGCATATTTTTTATGATCCACATCTTTATGTGGTGGTTGATCTTCTGGGCACGTTTTCGTATATTGAAATCTTTTACGAGCAAAGTCCGAGTTCGCGTTTTTATTAAAATTCCTTAATGTTAATATACATAAGGTATTTGACTATGCTGTACAGAATATTAAATAAATATATTTGTACAAATGATACCTGCCCAAACTCCAAAGTAAGAGAATCATTGACTTGCTTGGAAGCTCTACTAGCTCCTTGCACATACGGTCTAACAGCCCGACCACAAACAGTGACGCATTTAAAATATCTATAGTGTCTGTAGATCATGGTTGTCTCTTACCATCAGGACCAGGAGGATGTCATTACCATCTCTGCTTGTTCGATGTCTTATCTTATGATAATAATAAATTGACGAAAATAAAATTTAAAATGTTTAAAATAAATTTCTATGTATTTCTTGATGGGTTCTGAGCTCATATTCCTTTTCTCATAATATACGCCTTTAGAAAAAAGAGAGAAGATGGGAAAGAAGGAAAAATATGAAGTAAAATGATTCTGTGTTTAATCAAAAAAACATGAGCTTTTTTAATGTTTTCCACAGGTAATTCTTAAATTATATAAATATTAGTTGACAAAATACATAGACACGTCGTGTTCTTGTAACACATCTATATAATTCTAAAATTTACCACTGCATCGGAACGTGGCTACTAACTGAAAGGATCCGGCAAAAGAAACTAACTCTGCGGACTTGTATTTTTATACGTTCAACAATAAAAGAGATTGAAAAAGGAGCCATTAATCCAAAGCATTTTTATGATGTATATGATACAGTCATAGTGATTTAATAGTTATTATATACAAAAGCCAAATTCACAAGACAATGTAATAAATTAATCACTCTATCTGGACATTATTCATAATAGCGTTAGTAATGATACCATAGTCTAAAAACCATATAGTCGTCCGACGAAGACGTCTAGACGGGGCAATCGTGCGGGGGTCGCGGGGTAAGAGG
>DVZL01006147.1:0-11552 GCA_018236625.1 Lasaia peninsularis
ATTTAAAGAATCTTTTGAAATTGGTTTATCTAAAGGCACCGGAAATAGATGTCTACTGCTGACAACTAATTGAGATATAATATTCTCTAATATACTAAATTTATTATAAAATAACTAATAATATTATCAGCTCGGTGAAGGTCGGTTTAGAGTCGGATCTTAGACCATAATAACGGCTCGTGTTTGTCGAAGCTGTGTTATACCCGTACAAGTTATTGGTTTTATGGTATTTGTGTCGTGGTACTTCACCGTAGGAATTACAAAATATGATTTCAAAGAGACAATACATTAGCAGCTAATAACAATTAACACAATTTAAAATTAAAATAACGTGGTTTTGTATAAAATTTATTTGAATTTCAAATAACGCGCCATTTCGCAGATATTTAAATCTGAAAAAATAATGCCTTTACTGAAACATCCAATTTAAAAGGTAAAAAAATATTATGAGAAAACAGCTGCAAAGTTGTTCTACTGCGAGCAGTAAATTACAGTTCTAAATCTCTCCAGAGTGGCGCTAGAATACTATACTATGGTATGAATGTAGCAGCTGTTAAGGCAGTGTGTCTTTTCTAGTGTGGATCTTTTCAGCTCTTCGCCTAATGCCGAGCGACAAGCCACGCAAGTAAAAATGAACAACTCCAGCCAAATAATTACATTGTAGTGTGAAAATAGTACCTAATATAATTACATGGTTTTTTATATGCTTGATTTGAGAAAACTCCAATCTTTATGGGCATATACCTCCGGGATACACGATATTATTATTTTTCCTGACAGTTAGGTATACGTACGGATATTACGTATGTTTCATTAATATATGCGAAACTAAAGTTATATTTTTGAAAAATGTAACGGCAGATGTTGTATTGTGAAATAACTAGTGCCACTCCAATTAAGATTTTTTATGGGATAAGACAGCTAACAGGCACACGGGTCTCCTAATGGTAAGAGACAACCGTGGCCTATAGACACCATAGATGATGTACGTGCGCCGCTGCCCTGTGGTCGGACTGTTACACCTTTATGTGTACAAGTAAGGAGAGCTTCCCTACCCTTGGACCCATTTAACCTATGCTCGCCTCTTACGAGCTGCCTGGTAGGAAGGCAGTTGGTCTATTCATCACAGAGGACCCGGATCAACACGGCGAATTCATTAGTTTTCAAAATAATTTTGCTAGACACGTTTTGAAATTATTACTCGAAGGAGATTGTTTTCCTTACCTCTATGCTCAACAGATTAATATATTATTTTTTTGACAAATGGCAATAAAAGGAGTAAAAACACTTGTTGCCAGTTTTTTACTCTGTGGTGAACGAATGATAATTGAAGCTAATATTATCTGTCGGGAAGAATGAGAATGATTGATTTACTTGATCGAATGAAATTTAGACATACAATTTTTTTTTCGTAAATGCGTGTGTCGAGAAAATTTTCTTTTCTCTAAAATTAATTAGTAAAAGAAATTTTTTCATAGATTTTATTAAATATAAATCAAAAACATTGATGATAACATTAATAAGTTATTGTATTCCTCTTAAAAGGTTGAAAGTTATATCCAATAAAGATCTGCGTCTCGCAAATATGGCCGTCCTGTAATGATTCGGTGGTCAGTGTTATTATAGTAATCGTATAATGCATAGTATGAAAATGGAGCTACGTGTTGGAAATAAATATCGTTTGGGACGTAAAATAGGATCAGGATCTTTTGGTGACATATATTTAGGTAAGTCTTAAACGAATGGTAAACAAAGAAACATTTGAACTATTGTAGGCCAGCTGCAATTTTTTGTTTCGAAATAGCTATGATTTCTCTAATGGATGATAGTCAATGAAATAGGCTTTGAAGATTGAGAGTTTTCTTTTATTAAATGTCAAACGATTATTATTCTTTAATAATTATCCAATCACGTGTGATTCAAAGTAATGTTTTAGTTATCCATGTAAATTAAATTTATACTGGAGGACATACCTATGTGTGTAGTAATATTTTAATAATATTTATTTTTAATATGAAATAGCATTGTTTTCACTTTTTAAAGTGAATATTATGTACAACTATTGGTAATAACAGTTTGATAAAGCTTCTTCATTGTTTTTTTATGTGTATGTTTTTTACACTATTATATCTTTGTTACAGGAACAAACATAGTTACAAGAGAAGAAGTGGCAATTAAATTAGAATGCATAAAAACAAGACATCCGCAGTTACACATAGAAAGCAAATTTTACAAACTTATGCAAGGCGGCAGTAAGTATTATGAATAAAGTAAACTAACTATAACTATTTTTTACCATATTGCATAGTAGTCAGCTAAGTTAGTATAACTAACTACAACCGTAAATATTGACTGCACAGTTTAAAACCTTAGAGACTAGTCAATAAAAAGTTGTGCAATGTAACTTCACTATCACTATATAATATAAAACAAAGTTGCATCCCGCTGTCTGTTCCTATTTATAATTAGATCTTTAAAAGTACTCAACCAATTTTAATGTGGTTTTTTAAATGGAAAGAGTGATGCAGGGGGAAGTTTTATACATATTATTATGTATATAATCTGTATAGTATATCTGTGAAGTTGGGGCGGGTTGCTAGTCTATATAATAAAAAATGGATAACATATGTGTTGCTAAGCGTAAAACTCGAAAACGACTGAACTGATTTTGCAAATTTGTTTTCCATAATATTCCTTGTAAAATGGGGTCTATTCTACACAGAGGAACTATCCTCTTATAGGCCATCTGCCAGGCAGCTCGTAAGAGATGATCATAGACTATCAAGGTCATTGCCAACAAGACCACTTGTGGTAGAATGCTGTGCAGCAACTCACCTGGCTAGAATCCACTACATTACCTATTCCTACTGCTATGACAATGTCGTGTTCCTGTCCGGAGGGTAGGCTAACCGTTAGAAATGCACACCAGGCCTAACATCCTGGCCACAGGACAGCAACGCACCTACAACAACTATGGTGTCTGTAGGCCTTGGTTGTCTCTTAACATCAGGAAAGCCATGTGCTTGTTCGCATCCTTATTACATATAAAACAGTGGAGATTAATGTATAATAAAAGTTTTAGTTGTGCATTGCTATCTCATTATAACATACACAGTAAACTATGTGCTTATAAAATTCAATGTTTAATTTCACAGTTGGCATACCGACAATCAAGTGGTGTGGCTCTGAAGGAGATTATAATGTAATGGTTATGGAACTGCTCGGTCCCTCCTTAGAAGATCTATTTAATTTTTGTTCAAGACGTTTTTCACTCAAGACTGTCCTTCTTCTTGCTGACCAACTCATCACTCGCATTGAAGATATACATTCCAGGAACTTCATACACAGGTAATAACAAGGATGGGTTTTTAAATAACTCAAAGTACTTTTTATGTGTATAAGGAATTAGGATTGGTTTTATAAAACTTTTATGCAGGAGTCTAAAAAGCCTTAAAATAGTAACTTTCTTTCAGTGAAGACAATTTATTTGGTGATATTTTGGCTACGTATCATTTTATTGCCTAAATACGCCATAATAAAAAAACATATTTATTATTATAAATATCAAAGGGATAAAAAATATATTGGTCTTACGATTTCAAGAATGTTAATCAACAATATTGTACACACAATGTTTGACATTATTTAACATTATTTTGTTTTGTAGTCTATTAAGGTAAACAATCAATTAAAAGTGATTACATTAAAAGGAACAATAAAGATAATTAAGTCCTATCTCAGAACATAATGATAAAAAAGTAAACAAAGACTAATGGATATCTTAATATTTCTGAATAAATAATTTATATCATCCACAGTTTTGCACACATGTCGCAAATCATTTATATTTTTTTGACAATATATCTACTTCTACTCTTCATGTAGGTATTGGTAAAATAGAACAGCTCAAATTTCAAGAGCTTCCTTTTAAAATCTAAGATTCCTTTGTAACCAAGATAGGTGCTTATTGTCTACCATGCAATAACAATTGAAGATATCACTGCTCTCACTGAACCCTTTTACATTGTTATCCAATCATAATATCCGTACTACTACTTAAATGAAAATATTAATGATTATTTTTTAAGCATTTGTCTTATTAGAAGTACACTATATGCCTAAAGTCGCTTTGGTACTTAACAAGTTGATATGTAAGGTCAGTGATAAATTCCGACATAAACAATTAATCACATAATATGGATATTTATTTACTTCAAATATAGGCATCATCAAGCTGCAGGCCTTTATATACAATGTTGGAATGAAAATATATTGAGATAAATAATTTATAATGGTTACGTATTGGATATGCCCATGTCACATATTATAATCTCTTCCAGTTGTTGATTTTCTTCTTCATCCGCCTTTCAACATTGTCTTGACGCATGAGAATCTGATGAGATATTTGCACAAAAACTCCTTTTAAGTATAATATTCTTACATTGAATTCAATTACTATTTGTATGAAATCTGCATGTTGCACTCTCTTGTTACCTTTTGTTCAAACTTATTTGTTTGGTAAACAAAAGGCTTAAATAAATAAATAAATAAAAAATGAGTCAGGTCAAATTACAATTAGCAACGAAATTTAATCCAAATGGATTAATAATTAATAGTTGTGGTTTCTTCTGAATGTTCATAAGTTCTTATATAGCCTTTCATCATCACATTGATGATTTCTGAATAAGGTTTTAATTTCTGTTAGTCTACTGAAAGGTTTCTAGACTAAATATATTGTAGGGTTATATACGAGAAATTATATACGAAATATTATATACGAAAAATTGTCAAATCTTGCACAATAATATTTAGGTACTTAACAAGATTTTTTAAACATTTATAGTTGTAATCTAATTTCTCATCAATATATATCAAGTATTCATTTTGAATAACCTCATGTGAGATTTGGGGATGGAGTTGGGAGAGAAATCTCTCAGTATGTCTGTATAGATGTTAAATCCATCAAAAGTACCTCACGTAATTAATGGACGTCTTCATAATGTGCAATGTAACAATAGGCCACTTAACAGGCCAGTGCTTGTTAAACTCTCTAGATATAAGTTCAACCAGCAGTGGCCTGTTAAGGGTGTAACAGGGTGAATCTAGTAGAGGGACCTGACTGGTATAACTTGCCTGGAAGCAAAGGGGACGGTAATACATATTCTTTGTCATTTCCAAGCCATTAACCGAATAAGTAGACTTCTAGGTTGGCACATTATAAATTCCAGAATATTTAGTTGGTAAACCCCAAGACAATAGCACTATCTAGGTTGCAGTGGTTCTTGTCAAACAAAATCTTTATTTTTCATACTGGAAATATTTAAACTAGTTTTTTTTTAATTTCAGGGATATAAAACCGGACAACTTCCTAATGGGTCTCGGTAAAAAAGGGAATTTAGTGTACATAATAGATTTCGGATTAGCTAAAAGATATAAAGATCCTCGGACTCTTCAACACATTTTATACAGAGAAAATAAAAATTTAACAGGTGAGATGTCATTTTAACATAAACTTTTTTTAGTCTCTACTTCTGTAACTAAGATAACTCTTGAAGTTATATTATTAATATTATTTTAATATTGCTGTCTACACACCACTAATTTATAGTGAGTGCAGTAAATTTGTCATATTGCAATTCCACATTGTGCTATTGCAATGACATAATTTTTAAGAGTTATTGGATGATTTTCTATTTACTAGTACTACTTACTACTATCAAAGCCTTTAAAATTATATTATAGTAGAATGAAACCTATTGGAAGAAGAAGAGAATATAATAAAAATGTGGAAGTCAGGAGTTAAAGGGTGGATTTAAAGGTAAAAATTGATTTATCTCGTTGTTGGTGGAGTTTAAGTTGTGTGAAAAAAGGATAAATGGCAAAAGTTGTTGGCAGTAAAAATATCTACTACTTTTGTGTTTACACTTTTTTTTGCGTCACCTCAAAAATAATGTGAATAATTCAAATAACCAAGTTTTTGGTTAAAATATATTCCAAGTGGAAATAGACATTTCGAATTGATAATCTCATCCTTTTTTCGTGTTCCAGGCACAGCGAGATACGCTTCCATCAACACTCATTTAGGGATCGAGCAGTCACGGCGAGATGATCTAGAATCTTTGGGCTATGTTCTAATGTATTTTAACAGAGGCAGTCTGCCTTGGCAAGGGTTGAAGGCGGCCACAAAGAGACAGAAGTATGAGAGAATATCAGAGAAAAAATTATCAACACCCTTCGACGAATTGTGTAAAGTAAGTGATAACACCAATATATGATAATTTTAACTTCATAGTGTTGAGAAAAAGTTTTTTTGGATAAGAACAAGCACATAGTGACAACTGTGGCATATAGCCATTTTATTTAACAGCATTTAATATAACACCTAGAGTGTTATATTCATTTCTCGAGATAAAATCATTTGCTTTCGGACTGGATTTCTTTGTATTCTTGCAGAAAGGGCTGCTTTAACTTTTTTTTTCGTACGAACACTACCTGGATCGCCAGATTTTTCTCTGTCACCAACCGAGGAAGTCTCATTGTAATTAACAGCCCGGTACACAAATATTTGACTAATACCAAGTGTATGGAGAGTTATAATAAAATGCATTTGGCTCCATACCTATTTTGTGTAATGCAATTATTATTGCGATTCGGTTCTCTATATCACCTCACTCCATTTAATATCGCAAAATATAGTACAATATATTGGGGCCAAAATGAGAAAACACCAGTGTGTTGTTCATTAACAATCGTATAAAAATGACAGATTCCAATATTTTTTTTTATAGTATAAGACAGCGAACAGGCACACTGGTCTCCTGATGGTAAGAGACAACCGTGGCCTGTAGACACAATTGATGTAGTAGGTACGCCGCTGCCTTATGGTCGGGCTGTTAGACCTTATGTGCAAGTCTACTGCTACCCTACCCTCCGGACCGGAACACGACAATGTCATTATGTGTATTTACCGGGCGAGTTGCTGCACAGCACTCTACCACCAGTAGTCTTGTTGGTAGTAACAGAGTTAACCAATGCTCGCCTCTTACGAGCTGCCCGGTAGGAAGGCAGTTGGTCTATTCTACACAGAAGACCCGGACCAACTCTGGGAAAAATTGAAATGTAATATTATTTTATTTTTAATTGTAACAGTATTTATGGCCAGACTAAGTATAATATCATATAACAATTAAGTACGTACACCTACTTAATCGAACCGAATACCTTCGCGTCCCGGGAGAACACAAAGCTTATACCCAACTGGAGGGGGGATGACCCTCCCGCTCGTATTGATGTTTGTCCGTAATCGCTTCCAGAACCACCCGATAGAGTTCCAGCTGTACCTTAAGTACTGCCGACGGTTGCGCTTCGAGGAGAGACCCGACTACAGACACCTGAGGCAGTTGTTCCGCACGCTTTTCCACAGACAAGGATTCACATACGACTTTGTGTTCGATTGGAATATGCTCAAATTCGGTAAGTCGATTACTGTCTTTGCGTGACTTCTAAATGACTTTTTTGTTATATAATGTAACGAAAAATCGGGCGGCTTTTGAGACGGTAAAAGACGACCTTCGTCTGTGGACACTTAGAATCTACTTGTGCCTCGTGGTGACCTAGGGCCATATCGGGAACGTAATCATTTAGGGTGACGTGGAGGTTATAAAATTCTATAGGTCTATGACCACCGAAAATATCCTGCTTTAGTCCGCGACTTCACCTGCACTATGAGCTTAGCGCACCCACGGCAGCTCCTTACAATTTAAGTTGTTATCCTTAATTTTTAGTTTATTTTTTCTAGGTCTAATTGATTTTTATGTTAAAATTGATTTGGTCGTTTTGAATTGTTACGGTGCAGGTGTCGCCTGTTAAGACCGTTAGCCACGTAGGGTCCCGGGTTCAATTCCCAGGTCGGGCAACTTTTTTTAAAATGTTTTTCAGATTTTTCTGAGTAAGTATTACATTGCCCGGGATCGGAATGTAACCGAAGCGGCGATAGCCTTGCCACCTATCATATCAGGGCCCTAGTACCTTGACTAATCGTGGATGATCTAGTGTATCTACTGGACTTACGAGTCATGGATATACTAGCACATCTCTGTCTACCTCTTCGGGGATAATAGGCGTGAAGGTACGTTTTTTTTGAAAATCATAACGTTGCTGAATGGTGCGTAGGTATCTCTCTCTTTCTACCCTTGGAGACATGGGCGTGAAGATATTTATTTATTTTAACTTGATAAATAAATGCAAACACTAATATGAGACATTGTAAAATCACTGTCAATATTTAAATAGACTGATAATAGCTTTAGTGTGACGCGCTCTAAATTCGCCAATTAGTGACGTCACTCGTGGAAAATGTCTAAATTGGCTTCCAGTAATAAACATTGCTTGAGTTATCTGTTTGCTTACAAGTATTACTGTTTGGATTCAATTAAAGACATTTTATATCTCGCACTGAAGAAATAACCGAAGACAAAATTACCTATGAATACGTCATGTTGTTCATAGACATTTTTGATATTAATGTTTTTATCGACATTTTTTTTTATTAAATAAGTAATTAATTAATTAAGCTTCAACTTAGGTACTATATAGAGACTATATTTCTAATTAAACTGTTGATAGGGCATAATAGGGTTAGCTATATCATTATCACAAGGCCGACTTTTTTGGACTTTGTCGACTCAGCAAAACTCAAAGAAAGAGAGGTAAGCCAGCAGAGAGAATTAGAAATACAGCGTATTAGGGATAGATCTTTTTTTAGTAGTAGAGTGTACTTTATTTTCATATAAGAGTTACCTACTAAAAATAATGTTGGTCAAAGATTTTGTTTTGTCATTTCTCTTATTTGGTTTACGACAGATAAGTTTACAAAAACGACTAAAAACGAAGATCCCGCTGTCTGTTTGTCACCAGCCCATATCTCATGAATTGTGACAGCAAAAAATTTAAATTTTCACAGATAGTGAGTTTCTGTTGCTGCAGTAACAACAAATACTAAATCAGCATAAAAATATACAACAAGCTCCCACATAACAAATGTTCTTAGCTGTTTTTGCAGATACGGAATCCTTCGTGCGCGAGTTTGACTCGAGGATGGCCAGTTTTTTTGCTATTTTCTTGAAACTTATTTTAACCGTAAACATGACGCGGTACAAAGTTCTCGGGAACTCCTAATGAATAAAACAAAAATAACTTATATTTTGTTTTCATTTTTATAGAAAGATATAAGCAATTTTTTAATTTTGAATAAACACTTCAAAGGATCCAACAATAAACAAATTTTCTCTCATATCTTTTAGTTTCTAAGTTTCTAAGAATTCATTATATCTTTTGACTTTTGATCCTCAGAATTTAATTCGTTGAATGTTTTTTTCTAAGAATGCTTTTTTTGTATTTGAAGGTTCTTGTTTTAAACGGCTTCGTCTGTACGTTTTTATCTTTGTTTTTTTAGTCTTCCATTTATAAAAATCAATGCCACTTTTCGTTGTAATTTTACTCAAGAACGGGTTATTTAGTAGTAGGAGTAGAGCGATTGCATTTATCACATATTTTGTAACAAACAAATTCAATAAATGGCGTATCATTTTGTAAATGGGGATATTGCTGTCAAATTGAACGTTTTGTTAGATGGGAGTTGTGCTGTCAAATCGAAACCTTTTTTAATTTTGTCATTTTTTTAAATATTTCACGTTGTACGTCACGAAGGATTTACCGGGCCGCTAGTATTTTTATATAGGAAGTGGTAAATGGGCAAATGGATCACCTGATAGTAAGCGATCACCACCGCGCACGAACGCTCGCAACACCAGAAGTATCACAGATGCGTTGCCAACCTTTCAGGAAACAAAAAAAACCTGAGGAATCACTCCGTCTAACTTTCAAACAAGATCGATTCAAAATGTGTTTGATATTATATTTTTAGATTCGACGAATCAATAAACACAAAAAGTTATTAGGTTACACCCTACCAATAATATATATAAATATTGGCTCTCCCGAAAAGTCTCGAACAAACAGAGCGATCAATCATTGAATAAATAAACATTTCCGCGTTCGTTTCCTTCTTTTAACTGACCTATATTTGAGCAACAGGTCTGCGGAGGCAGATAAACTTCTCCCTATTGGATTATTTGAATGCGAGCCAGTGATTTATTTGGTTAGATTTACCCTATTGTTTACTTAATTCTATTCGGTGAAATAGGTTCGTTTATTATCAATTCATCTGTGTATATCAAGAGAGGAGATATTAATCACACTACGAAATGAATGAGATAATTCAATTTTTAATTTATTTGTGTGATAAACATACATATTTATACGCCAAGTCCCTTGCGTGGTAGGCGAAGAGCACCGGGTACCAAGTGTCATATTCCCTGCACACTTGCCTAGCTTCCTCCACGTTCATCATTCTCTTCATACAAACTCGCCGGTTTCGTAGACTCTTGGCACCACCCTCGGTTAATGATCGAGCTATTTTGTCGATTATTTTTTTTATTACAATTCCTTCATTAATTAATCGATAATAAAAAAATAATCGTCGCGACACAACACTGCTTAATGCGAAATAGAAATGAAAATATCTGGCTTGCTTTCTATAAGAGAGAGAGAGAGAAACATGCGCATGCCGCACAGTTTGCAATAGCTTACTATAGCAAAAAGTGTCGTTACAACTTTTTGTGAGAATTTTTTTCGTCTAGCCCCCTTTCACAACGCGCGATAAGGAACTTCGTTCCAATAAACATAAGCTGATCTACTTGGGAATTGTACCCTGGATCTCATCCGTCAAAGGTGACGAAGACGAGGACCCTGACGCTACTTTCCCACAGAGTCGATATAATATTATTTGTTAAAAATATAATGACGAATCTAATTATTCATATCTTTGTTTCAGGTAAACTACTTTTCAATCGCATGCACGTTTAAAATTGTAGTTGATATTCAAGTTTCTAGGAAAATTGTTGGAAATATATCGAAAATATCAAACATCATTTTTATTCTGATACACTCGATGTTATTTATTGGATATGACAGTTGATGATTACTTTTTATGAAAACCAACGTTTTTTGCCGTGAAATAATATTTTCAATTTTAAAATATGATTTTATAAGCTACTAGCAACCCGCCCCGGCTTCGCACAGGTATACTATACATGTTATATACATAAAAACCTTCCTCTTGACTAACTCTACCTATTAAAGAAAACCGCATCAAAAACTGTTGCGTATTATTAAAAATTTAAGCATACATCGGGACAGGTAGAGAAAGTGACTTTGTTTTATAATATGTAGTGATAAAAATGGTAATATTCATAAAAAATCTATTGTTGTTTTTGTCAAGAGTCAATGTATTGTCACCACATATTTTAAAGGACTTTCGGATTATCTAAACTTTTTAGTATTTTTTTTTCGCTAGTATAACTTTTACTAGTAGACAGCTGATGTAATATGGAAAAGTTTAAGTTGCTTTTATTTAAAAAAAAGTACCATCACGCCTATTATCCCCGAAGAGGTAGGCAGAGGTGTGCTAGTATATCCACGACTCGTAAGTC
>DVZL01006148.1:0-11552 GCA_018236625.1 Lasaia peninsularis
TACCAGCCAGCTCGTAAGAGGCGAGCATAGATTGATTGGGTCGCTACCAACATGACCATTGGTGGTAGAGCCCTGTGCGGAAACAGTCCAACCACAGTATAGTGATGCACCTACAACATCTATGGTAATTGGCTTCTATAGGCCGCGGATGTCACTTACCATCAGGAGACCCGTGTGCTTGTTCGCTGTCTTGTTTCGTATAATAAGTAGTCTCATATAAACTGTATGGTAATTGAATCAGTGCTTTTTGAAATTCAAAAAAAGTAGATGCCGTGAAATCTGTCCACTCGTATCTTGTTCCATAGACAATAACTGAGTTTTTCCTATATATTTTTTTATTTTACAGGCTGGTGTTGTACAGTTCCTGTTGGAGACAATAGGATCAAAAGACCCCATCTTGCAGGAAGCATCGGCGGGTTGCCTCTGCAACATACGCAAGTTGGCCTTAGCGACCGAGAAGATCAAATTAAAACAATGAGTTTTGTACAATGCTATAGTTAAATATATTTTAACGCCCAGACGTGTTTTTCTACATCATCAGAACGAAGTTAATACATGTTATTTTTAACTTCATTTATCCCATGTACAGTTTCGCGTTTTACTCTCAATATTAAATATTTTTGGCAAATTGGTAGTGGTCACGTAGTTCTTTTATAATGATAAGTATATATGTATATATATAAGTAAGATATAAAAGTACTTTAGATTTTTTTACTCGAAAGTCTAAAATCTAAATCGTAAAGCGGTACCTAATTATCATTCGTTATTTAATCCTTTAAAAGTTAATCGTATGTCTGACGTTGTTCCCTTTTGTTAATCTTTTCGGTTTGTTCAGTAATTTTTTGTGCAGTGAATCTGTGAAATTGTGAAAATTAGAAAGAATAAAATGTTTTAGGATAGAACGTAACTCATTCCATGTATTTTAATCGGATTTCATTGACAATAATAATTTTATAATTTACTAGCGACCCGCCCCGGCTTCGTACGGGTATACTATTTAAAACCTTTCTCTTGAGTAACTCTATCTATTTAAGAAAACCGCATCGAAATCCGTTACGTAGTTTATAAGAGGCGAGCAACAACAATCAACAAGACCACTTACCTATTCCTGCCGCCATAATGAAATTGTCGTGTTCCAGTTCGAAGGGTATGGTAGCCGGTAGACTTGTACATCAGCCTTAACACCCTAAACACAGGACAGCGAGGCACTTACTACATCAATGGTATCTATAGGGCATGGTTGTCTCTTACCATCAGGAGAGCCGTTGCTCATACCATCGAAAAACAAGATAAATCTTAGGATTTATAATTGTGATTGCGTTGTAAGTGGCCTATGAGAATGACGTAAAATGAACACTAAGTAGCAACTGCTACCAACTTAAATAAACAATAAAAACCGGCAAAGTGCGAGTCGAAGTCGTACTCGAAGGGTTCCGTACCATCCATACTAATATTATAAATGCGAAAGTAGCTCTGTCTGTCTGTCTGTCTGTTACGCTTTCACACCTTAACCACTAAACCGATTTTGATGAAATTTGGTATAAAAGTAGAACTAAACTTGGAAAAGGACATAGGCTACTTTTTACCCGACTACATAAAGGTATGTTTTTACGCAATAAGTAAGATGGAATCTTTGAAAGTTATCTGTGATACCTATTAAAATAATTAAGAAAAGAGGAGAAAAGAAGAAGCGGGCGAAGCCGCGGGCGGAAAGCTAGTTATCTATAAAAACGACAAAAAATCACATTTGATGTTTGGAAACATCATATGTATTTTATTCCGTTTTAGTATTTGTTGTTATAACATCAACAGAAATAGATCATATGTCAAAATTTCAATTGTCTGGCGATCACTATTATCTATAAAAACAGCCAAAAATCACGTTTGTTGTATGGGAGCACCCTCATTTAATATATTCATTTTATTCTGTTTTTAGTATGTTTTTATAGCGGCAACAGAGACACATAATCTGTAAAGATTTCAACTGTTTAGCTATCACGGTTTATGAGTACAACCTGATGACAGAAAGATAGACGAACAGCGGAGTCCTAGTAATAGGATTCCGTTTTCTACCCTTTAATTGCGGAACCCCAAAAACCAAATGCATTAACATTACATTTTCAATGTACACTTGCGTAAATATTTCATCCTCATACACAAAGACTTGACCTTGTGGAGTACTTTCGAAACCATACTTAGCATGTAGTGGAATCAAAAGAGGATTGTTTGAGAAGGTGTCCGTCAAAAGATGTTTAGATTGTGGCGCTAATTTCGCAAACTGGATTGAACTCTATCTCGAGTGGAGTCGGTGTCCCACTATGACGCTTTGCGTGTGAAAATTTGTACTTCTCGAAGTTTATAAGAAAACGAAAAAAAAATATATATATTATATGAAGATATGTTGCGATATGGCAACGAATTTGCTACCTATAACGTCATGGGTTATCAATCGTGGGTGCCTACTTCTGCCTATTATAAAGCTTTGGTTTCCTAGGAAAGTGGTACCGTCACATAGCGGCCATAAACCAGCGGTTAATGATGTCACTAGAACGTTGTCTATATAAACAAAATGGGGCGGTTTCCTAGAGAACGGCCGTCTCGACAGGTCAGATAGTTTCGTGAACGTTTTATTGATAGCGGTGAAGTTTTTCACGTACAAAATGAGCAGCGAGGACGACGAAATTTTTAATAAATTTCGTACGTAAACATAAAATAAATGTAAAGAATACAGAAAAACTCTTCTAATGATAGTTCATCCTATAAGTAAATTACAAATCTAAATATAAATTTGTGTTAAAAAATATAACTGATGGTGTGCCATTATGGCCGTGGAATTTTCCACATGTCTTCACCGTAAAGACGGTCATCTTTTTGCGTCCGTAATATTACGGCCGCTATGTGACGGCACCGCTTCCTTAGGAAACCAAAGCTTAACCCTTCGGGGATATGGCCGTGACCTAAATAGAGCTACAATAATTGTACGTATCGTATTGATTTTACAACAGTGCCCATACAAATTAGTCACAATGTAAACTTATGTAAACTTACTTAATTGCTAGATTGTCATATGCCCCTGACCTTACACTTTTGTTATTATGCACAGGCATAAGGAGAGTAAATAATATTATCTGTACCACAGATAAAATCTTAAATGTGACGGTTAATATTTGAACACAATGTTTTTAGGATACCATAAACCAAGTGTAAAAACGATCACCAGGGGGGCTAAATGTGCACTATCGTCACGACGCGATCACGTCGTTTCGCGCGATTTGAAATGTCAAACTCAAGAAACCTAGTACAATTTTTTGACTTTAGCATTTCTAATCGCGCAAAACGACGCGATCGCGTCGAAACGATAGTGTACGTTCTAACCCTCCTGGCTGTCTCTGAACTATGATTGCTAAAATAACAGTTGAAATTTTTACAGTAGATCTTTTTCTGTCGCCGTTATAACAAATAGTAAAAAGCAAAATGAAGTAAATGTTTAGGGGGCTCCCATACAACAATCGTAATTTTTGCTGTTGTTTTCCGACAGCAATTATATGTCGCTGTGCATATTTAAATCGCAGTATACAGATGTTGCTAATAAATAATGTCGTAAAATAGTTTACTAATCATACGCCACTAAAATATTTAAAACGTAGGTATTAACTTTTTTATATTGCTATTTTTGCAGTTTTTATAGTTGATGGATATGATACGGTACCCTTCGTGCATGAGTCCGACTCGTACTTGACAGGTTTTTTATGGTTTCATAGACAAGTGTCAGAAAAACCGCCCAGTTTGTGAGTAAAATGTTACGCCCATTCAAACGCGGAAAAAACTCGAAGCACCTACAATATTACTGAATACTAAAAAAAATCTAAATATACAGGGTCACTGGTAATAGGACGTATTCCTGTTAGGGTGTTATAAATGAGGTCAAAAGCAATAGATTTAGTCATGTAACTTAGTATCCAAAATTTTACGCTTTTCGAGTAATTGAATGTTTTGTAATTTTGGAGATTTTTTTTCAGTTTGGCCGAATAAAAATTCAAATAAAAAAATATTTAGTTTCTTTTATTATTTTCAGCTAGATGACTTCGGGCACATTCCAATCCCGGGCAATGTAATGCCTACTCAGAATAATCTGAAAAACATTTAAGAAAAGTTGCATTTAACAAATATGACAGGAGTAAACTTCTTTTGTCTCTTTCTTGTACATGCGATGAAAGAAGACAGCGATAACTTGAATAAGTTTTGCTAGCGGCAGCAGTATTACCAGCGATTCCAATGTCTTCTTGCGTAAATGTACTCGTAGCATCCTCATTCAGTCTTGACCTTGTCAAACGCTTTCGTAATCACGCACGAGAACTAAGTACTATTATCCTTTTGTTATCCGTACAACAAAGGGTTAATGTACTATCTAATATATTTTTCCCACAAATGTCTGTTAGTGCGTGTATACATTTTTACATACTAGCAACCCGCCCGAGCTTCGCACAGGTATATAATGCATTAAGTGCGCCTGCGACTTTATCCGTGTTTTTATTTAATTATTTTATTTTATACATTATATATATATAAACTCAGTTTCTAATATAAAATTCCAAAATAAGAGTATCCTAAAAGCCTAAAAGTAGCCGTTCCATATTAAATTAGCTGTCTGCCAGTTAAAGTCGTCCGTCAAAATCGGTCCAGCCGTTTCAAAAATTCAAAAAAAAAAAAATAAATGCTGGAATAGCTGGACCGATTTCGACGGGTCTTTCAATGGCAGATAGCTGTTGTAATAGACTCCCTATTACAACAGTTTAGGCGCTTTTTTAGAATTATATAAACCACTGAACCGATTTTGATAAAATTTAGTACAGAGATAGACCTTGAGGATGAATACAGGCTATTTTTTAACAGACTACACTAAAAATGGGGTATGTTTTTCCGCAATAAAATAAATATATGCCATTTGAAAGTTATCTGTGCTATTTAAATAATTTACGCGGGAAAGCTAGTAGAATACATTTATTTATTATCTTATATTATATTGAGAAGCCCAGTAAATGACACATTACAGTTTCAATGTACGCTTGCGTAAATAAAGCTGTGTATAAACAAGACCTTGACCTCGTCGAGCACTTTTGTAATAATATACAGGAATACTGAGTGTAAACAAATTTATCTGTAGAACAAAAGACGTATTAGTACGCTGTTATTTATAGTTCCGTGGATAATATGAAATCCATCAAATCTCCAGTGTAGAATAGACCATCTGCATCTCTTCCAGACAATTCGAATGAGGCGAGAATAGGTTAGTTGGGTCATTACCAACCAAATCAGTGGTGATAGTGTGTTGAGGAGCAACTCGCACATGTAGGGATCCACCGCCTTACCTATTCCTACCGCAATGACATTGTCGTGTTTCGGTAGGGTAGCCACTAGAAGTGGACTTATCATATAGAGAAAATCAAAAATTTGTTTTTCTCCGCAAAATTTGTGGAGTAATCATATTTTTAAATGAGAAACAACATGTACTTTTTCACATATATAACTTATAATTTTAAAATTATCTTTTAAACCGGTCGGCTATTTAAAAGATAACTTTCAATTATATGTTATATTTAAAAAAGTACAATATGTGTTTCTCATTTAAAATATGAATATGTGGAAGTTTCACCAAGCGCCAACGATGAATAATATAGAATATTTTTGGAGTAACGTTCGCAGACAGCATTCGTAATAGTGTGTTCAGAGAAAGAGTGGGATTGAAAGAAAGTGTCAAAATGAAAGAATTAAAGACGAAATATTGACGAGGCAGATATACAATAATAATATATTATAATAATAATAGCTCGCGTATTATCCGAGGGCAGAGTTTCCGCAACCGGCGTGTATGCATGAAGAGCATGATGAATGTAGAGGAAGCTTGGCAGGTATGTAGGGATTTGGCACTCGATACTCTCAATTATTCGGTTTAATGGGGGAGGCCTACGTCCAGCAGTGGACTAAGATAGGCTGATGATTGATTGATGATTGACTCTGCCTACCTTGCAAGGGACCTGGCGTGAAGATATGTATGTATATCATTCAAAGAATAGCGACACTCCTAAAACATTTATGGTGTCCTTAGACCACGGCTGTCTCTTACCATCAGAAGACCCATGTGCTTATTTGCTCTATTATGTATTTCCCATAAAAATATTATATGCAAAAATAATAATATATATATACACCAACTACATCAAAATCACTCGTCTATGAAAAACAACCCGGTAATTACTCTAATAAGAATGATCTCATCATGTTTTTACCATAGAATCATTTTTACATGATTTTTTGCACACCTACAGAAAATAATGACTCTCTATCTATGATGAATGATAATTGTTGTCTTACAAAAACCTGTACAGAGTTTTAACATTTTTTATTCAATTTAATTCAATTTTAATTTATTTCAGATAAAAAAGAAAGTTAAATAAATTACAAATAATAACACAACTATATAAATACGTTAACCTAACGCCATTAAATAACCGCGAGACTCAGGTTCGATTCTAGATGGGGACAGGCATTTGTGTGAATATAGATGTTCCGTGACTGGGTGTTTAGCGGTACGCGCTTCGGACTACCATTCGGGTAGTCCAAATTCGAATCCTATCAAGTGCCAATGAGTTTTTCAAACTAACATTTTCTGAGTGCTCTTACGGTAAGCATCGTGAGGGAATCCGGATTCACCGAGTTCGACCTAATCTAGGTTTGAGCTTTGTTTCCCTTCTAGTTTGCAGAGATCAGATGGCAGTCGCTTTGCGTAAAAACTGGTGTCCTAGTCAAATCCCCAGGATTAAGTAGCCGACCCCGATATCATCTGATATAATACGGGACAAGGCTGAGACGAAAAGAAGAGATATCTATTTAAGCACTGGTATTTCTATGTAGTTTTTTTCCAAAATTGCGCCAAAACTATCATTTCAACTTTTTGGATCTGACAGTCTTATTTTACGGCGTTTGGATGGTTTGACCAGCAAAATTTGGCATACATTGTTCCGAATAAAAATATAGGTGATACCATTATCGTAAATCATTATATTTACGTATATAATAAGCTTCTTTATCACGTTTTATCATTAACTGTGATAACATATAATTAAATCGTTGCATGTCGTGTTATTATTTGTGATAAATTCATGCAAACTGCGCATGTTTTGACCTTTGTTGGTTCACATGACAGATATTATTTATTTTATACTTTGTTGTTCTCTTTGTTTTGTACAGTGTGATTATAGTAGGATTATTTTACGAGATCACATTTGACATATGTCAATTTAAAATACAAATCTGTCATAATAGATCGTTACGTTTAAAAACAAATGAAAAGTAAAAAAACCTAAAATATTATTACAAATATGAAACATGTGCGGTAATTTAGATTTGATCGGTGTTAAGATCGTTTTAGCATTCCGTACCCAAAGGATAAAAAACGGAACCCATTACTAAGACTCCACTGTCTGTCTGTCTGTTACGAGGCTGTATCTCACGAACCGTGATATAGAGGCATAAGAAATACATAGATGATGTATTTCTTATGCCACTATATCAACAGATACTAAAAACAGAAATATATAATCTCATACAACAAACTTAATTTTTTGCCGTTTTTATAGATAACTAGCTATCCGCTCGCGGCTTCGCCCGCAGTAATTATTTTAATACCACAGATAAATTTCAAAGAGCAGTAATGTTTCCATCTTATTTATTGCGTAAAAACGTACCCTCTTTTATGAAGTCGGTTAAAAAGTAGCCTATGTCCAAGTCCAAGTTTAGTTCAATCTTCATACCAAATTTCATCAAAATCGGTTAAGTGGTTTAGGCGTTAAAGCGTAATATTTAGCGACAGAGTTACTTTCGCATTTATAATATTAGTAAGGATGGTTCCTACGAAAAGACCGTTGAAAAAAAAAATCTTTTTTGAGTCAAAATATGCATCCACTGCTGTTTTGACTTCGTCGTTTGTTGAGAATTTTTGACCTCCCAAGTACTCTTTTAGATTAGGGAATAGAACGAAGTCTGACGGTACAAGATCCTGATCTTGCACCACCATTGTAGATTTCAGCCATTGATTGCACAGACATGTGAACACACACATGTGAACATGTGAAGATATTTACTCGAACGTTTTTCTTCTATTTTCTCTCGTAAACGACGTAGTAAGACACAGTAATAATCAGAGTTTATAGTCTGACCCCTTACAAGATAAACAATCATAATCACACCCTAGTGTTTGAGTCCGAATCCCTCCGGTTATGTGCTCAGATAGGGTGATTGATAAAATGAAACTATTTTTATGATACGAACAGACATAGCTTTACAAATTACGGTTGCACTAAGAACAGTGTCAACATCAGCCTATTTACTGTTGAAACACCACCGACGGTAATTGCGTAGTTAAGCAACGATACGACCATAAACGCTCTTAAATAGCTCTTAAGATGTACGGACCCACTTGTTAAACGGATCGGAACAACACGGGATAGTGTCGTAAGGGAAACCCTGACCAGACTTACAGATATGGCTGATAACGCTACCGTTTTTAGGGTTCTCGACGGGTGAAATTGGGACCCTCTTACTAAAACTCCGTTGTCAAAAAAATATATATCGTCACATCTTTAGACAAAAGGTACATATTATTATGTACACACGATTAGCAGACGATATTAGGTTACATGATGTGAAAGGTGGCAAGTCCATCGGGCTTCGTGTTATTTAGAAAAAACTAATTAAAAGTAGTTTCCCTACCCAGGAACAGAACGTGGGACCAGCGGTTTAACTACGTTAAAATTAAAAAATACTTATTTTTATGTTACGCTAGCTGTGGCCGCGACTCCGTCTGCGTTTTTATTTTATTTATTTATTTTATATATTTCTAAAATTAAATTCTAAAATAAAAGCAGCGTAAGCCAATCCTTAATACATTAGCTGTCCGCCAGTGAAAGTCCCGTCAAAATCGGTCCAGCCGTTTCAGAGATTAGCGGGTGCAAACAAACAAATAGACAGACAAAAGTTTTAAAAAATGTTGATTTAGTATATGTAGTACCTTGTACATTTGCACTTAGTAAAAAGCGGTTATTTTAATATTACATACAGACACTCCAATTTTATTTATTTGTATAGATTACATTAGAAATATTTACAGAATAAAGCATTTTAAATTGTCATTTTCAGGGTACGTACCCAAAGGATAGGAACGGGAATCTATTACTACGACTAATAATAGACTAGAAGTCTGTCTGTCACCAGGATGGATCACATGAACCGCGATAGCTAGACATTTCATACAACAAAAACCCAGATATTAAAGGAGGCTACCATACAATAAACGTGTTTTTTTCAACTTAGTTACCCGACAACCAGTAGATGTCGGTATTGTTATTTAAATCGCCGTACACGGTACGCGACTCGGATCGAATATTTATGATTTGGCGCTATTAATGTGGACTGAATTTTTATGCCCATAATTACTTATCTATGAAGGCTATATAATAATTATATGTTACCTACTGAAACAATGTTTTTAGAGTACAAAAAACTCTAATTAAGAAATCTATAATCATCTTACGGAAAAATTTATAAAAGCTGTCTACTATACGATTTAATGTTTTTTTTAAACTTTTGATTCATACTATGAATTTGAATTATAAATTTAAATCGTATTTTTACACAATATGTAAACTCTATAAAAACCGGCCAAGTGCGAGTCGGACTCGCGCACGAAGGCTTTAAAAACGGCAAAAATATTTTTTCCATTGTATATTTATTTATTTCTTCTGTTTTTAATAATTGTTGTTATAGCGGCAACAGAAATACATTATAGTGTAAATTTTAACTTTCTAGCTATCAGGGTTCATGAGATACGTACAGCCTGATTACAGACAGACAGACAGTGAGACCGTAAGACAAACAAACGAATCGCTAAAAGTAAAACTCGAGAATCTGGGGCATTTATTTTACCTTGACCATCTACATGACTTGCATTGGCTTATAACTGTGAACTCAAACATCTTTAAGGTCAGGCTTCAAGAACAAGCAAATAAGGGGCTTCTCATTAGAATATCATTACTCCTTAAGTTAAAAGACACTTCTGGCATCGAAAGGTTAACCAGTCTACAGATCCCTTCTAGTGCCAGCCAGTAGACTTGCACATAGGGCCGGTGTCTACAAGGTCATAGTCTCTTACTATCAGAAAACATGTGTGCTTGTCCGCTCTCCTATCTCATAAAAAAATTAAAATCCTTTGACTCTAGCTTGGCTTATAGGCATTGCTTTGGGTTAACGAGTAGGAATAAGGAATATGCATGTTTTTTTAACAAACCTTCAAATAATTATATAACTGAAAAAATATAACATTTGGAAAATAGTGATAAATAAGTTAAAAAAATATCTAAACTATCATAATTTTCGGATGATTTAAATACCGCTATTTTAGAGCGCTTCTTTGTGACGTCACCGTCCACTGAGAAAGGAGAATAATAATTTGTCAACAAAGTGAAATTAAGTGAAGTGTTATTACACATCGCGGACGAAGTCTGGGGCACGGCTAGTTAATAATAGTTAGAGACCGGATAGTATGCATTTGCGTAGGTATTTAAGTCATTTCAAGAGCTAATAATAATAATGGTAATAATATCCTTTGACAATGTAGTACACAAATTAATCTAACCCCAAAGTAAGCAAATTATATGCTTGTGCTATGGGTGTTAGAAAACGATACTAATATATAGAAATACTTATACATATAGATACCAGAACGAATTTAATAAACACCCAGACCCGGTACCTAATACAAAGATCTATTCCCGTCGGGGATAATTTTCCTAAGATCTATTGATCATGCATATTATCGCTGAAAATTACAGTATTTTAATTTTCGACATACACAAATATTTAAATCTGGCTGTGCCCGCGACTTCGTCCGCATTTTTATTTAATTATTTTATTCTATTCTATACAATTCTAGAATAAAATTCTAAAATAAAAGTAGCCTAAGCCGCTTTATTACATCAGCTGACTACCAGTGAAATTCCCATCAAAATTGGGCCAACCGTTACGGTAATTAGCGGGTACAAACAAACAGACAGACAAAAATTCTGCAAATTTTGTTTTGGTATACATATGTACTTTGTAAAGATACATATACATGTCGCAAAAAGCGGACATTCTAATACACATTTACATACAGACACTCCAATTTTATTTATTTTTTTATATGATCGAAGACATAATCTTATCACGGAACATTTTCAGCAATACTTGATTGTTAACGTTTACAAAATATTAAATAATGTAACTTGTTAGTGGATCGATTAATTATCGTCTATTAATAGATTATTTAGTAAATTTATGCTGATGTTGTAATAAATAATACAAGTTTTAGGGTAATTGCTATACTTATTTATATTTATGTTAAAGTCCTTTCAAAATGTTTGGACCTTTCCGGAGATATGGTATTTATTTATCTATACTAATATTATAAAGAGGAAAAGTTTGTTTGTTTGTTTGTTTGGTTGTAACGAATAGGCTCC
>DVZL01006149.1:0-11550 GCA_018236625.1 Lasaia peninsularis
ATGAAAAATAAAATACGAAAGACATGGCTGTATGGACTCAGTTCCTTTGCCTTTCCCATTTGGGATAATCATACTGACTAAAAAAAAAAAAGAAAAAACAAAAAAAGTGTCAACTGTCGTCTGTCAAGGTAATGTATTATCATCAATTCAGAAATTGGAATTTGTTATTAATTGTTTTGCTATTAATATTCAATAGGTATATAATTCTAAATTCGCATATTACTGGTAATAATATGTAGAAGTGTAATGAATTCAAAGTATGTCTGTAAACAGTTATTACTGATATTATATTACAGAAGCGTAATGAATTGAAGTTACGTGTATAAATAGTTACATAGTATTTGTATGTCTAAGGCTCAATAGATGAATCAAGTTATTACTTAATACAAAGGCTTAGATTAAAATGATCGAGTTAACAGCAAGACTTACAACGGGTACGGTTTATTTAGCAGGCGAAGCCCTAGAATGTTGTATTTCATTTTGCCACACAACCCAACCTGAGCATAGGAATTCACAAAGTCATAGGTAAGTGTATCGTATTGTAATTTATATGTTTAATGATCACTGTATACAAAACGGTGAACTTTGGCAGTGGAACTTAGAAAAATTTAAATGCCCCATTTTGCTACACACTAACCAATATCTCTAAACCAGCTTTTTTTTTGTTTGTGGCCAGTCCATCACTGGCTTTACATTTAATCCTCGTGTTTGAACATGAAGGGTTATATGAATATTCCAGTCATTTCAGCTTTCTGCACAAAGTGAGATTTGTAATGCTGAGAAAAAAAGGCCTGTGCTTTTATTGATTATACATTAGTCTTAATATAATCTAGTATCATTTAGATTTTATAGTTGAATGATTAATATATATTCAAAAATATTTTCAGTGATATTTTAGAGAATTTAGCATGGGCCTCAGCTCAGATACACTGTTTTTATTCAACTTCAAAGAATACTGGAGAAAAGGGAATGTCAATCGAAAAAACAACAGCATTGGAAATTAACTCTTGTAATATAGGAGATGTAGTTTATCATACAAAACCCAAAATATTGTTTTGTGATTTAACAATACCACTTGGTGAAACAAAAACATGTAAGTAAAATTAATAAGTAGCATTCTTTCATAAGTTTTATTCTTTAAAAAAAAGTTCTAATGTTATTTTCAACTCTGCAATGGTAGAAAATCTTATTATTTAAAAAACAAGCTATATAAGGTCAAATTAAAACTAAATATGCGATTAATAGTTCTTAAGAGTAGAGTATTTATCTATTTTTGTCAACTGTAAAATCAACTCTATTCTTAAACTCAAAGAATCTTTACAAAAGAGCTGCTGTTCACAATTATTCATTATGTTACTTTATAATAGACTAAGCTGTCTGTCTGCATTTTTATTTATTTATTTTATACATTTCTAAGATAAAATTATGTAGTGTAAGGTTTTCCCTATTATATTAGCTGTCTAATAGTGAAAGTTCTGTCAAAATCAATTCAGAAATTTCAGTCAGATAAAAATTTTGAAAATTATTTTGGGATTTTACCTTATAAACATGCATTTAGGAAAAAGTGGTTGTTTTAATATTACATACAACACACTCCAATTTAAAGAAAAAATATTTTTTTTTGTCGACATAATCCTTTTAAATTTATTAACAAACGGTTGTTTACTTTTTTATGTCACCTACTTTTTGACAATACTAAATAAGTAGTCTATACTTCCCGTCACAAGAAGCAATAATTTTTGTAATCAAACTTCTTTTAACAAGAAAATATTTTTACTGAGTGACAATAATGAACTGACCATATTCAATCGAAATAAAAATATATACGGGTTATATGAAAGTAATAACTTTTTCAATTTAGTCTTATATTATTTTACAACTATTGTTTGTGCTTCGTTGTACGGGGACGCGCCGATCTCAGGGAATGCAAAATTTCGGTTCGCTATTTTGAAATAAACATCATTTGAGTTTTGAATACGCACGAATATGTTTCATTGCTTTATTAAAATTGCGGATTTTTTTATTATTATTAATTTTTTTATTTTTTCATTATCATTTTGTTACTGTTGTTAGTTTTGTTAATTATTGCCTTAATTTTATCGTTTTTGTTATTTGTTATTGTGTATTTATGTATAATGGAATGAATGAGTAGTTATAATATAATTATTATTTCTATTTCTATCTGTATTTTTCTACGGATGCTTGCAGCAATTCCTTTACTAATAATTTATTAAATATTTAAAAAGTAAATACTTTTTTTCTTTGACCCAAATGTTGGGAACTTCTGAACGTTAGTTTTCATAATTTATGCCTTCTCGTGACAGATAGTATAGATATAATGACCATACTATATTATAAACGACTTATTGTTTCCACAAACACCAAAAAAACTGTTTCACTCTAAGAATATAAGTTATCAAATTTAGATTGTCTATATCAAAAATATATTACTAAATAAAAGAAAACACGAATCCCGTCGTAATAATGAGATAATAAATACTGACTGTACTGGCAGGTGTCCCCGATATACGGCCGGGGGCAGGTGCATACGAAGCTGGTCCAGGCGTCCTCGCAGGCGCCCCCCGAGCGGCAGGGGTTGGGGTCGCACTGCGGGGTGCGGGGGCACGAGGCCAGCACCCCGTGCAGCACCGCCACCGCGCCCGCATCCTCGCCCTCTTCAACCTCCGTCTCCTCGCCTTCCTCGGACCCCGACGTTACGCGCTCTGTCACACCTTCCGCTACGCTCGCATTCGAGTCTTCCGGCAATACCTGTTCGTGGATATCACGCGAGATCATTTACGTGATATTTTAGGACAAGAGACATAAGGTTATCTAGTAGCGGATCCCAAGAATATATGTAACAATAGACTTCGTTTGAAGCACTTCGTACATTCAATGTCCGTTTATATTTCTCATAAATTGAACTTAAAAAGAAAGGAACATCATATAAAATACAATACAGAAAAAAATAAATACATCATCTCATTCAGGTGGAAGTAAATGTTTAACAGCAACGAACATTCCAACAATAAAGTGAATGTAAATAATTGGTCCCATTATTCCAATAGCTCGAATTTATATTTGCGAAATAGTTAATATGAAACTAGTTTTTGAGTCATTTTATAAATAACCGAGCGAACGTAATTTAAAAGCGAAGGTCGGCTTTGCACTGACCCACTGTCCGTTGATGACGACGTCCTGGAAGCAGCCGACGAAGAAGTTGGGTCCGTGCGTGAGCGTGGCGTACGAGGAGCCGGCGGTGCCGAGCCGCGTCGTCGGGAACGACGTCGCCAGCGCGTTCGAGCCCTCGTTCTGGCTGATGGGGTAGATGGTCTGCTCCTCGTTGGCCGCCAGCACCAGGTGCGACGAGTTGATGGTCACGAACACCTGCCGCGACCACCACCGTTACATCTTATTTACGATCTACATTCTGAATTACATTTTGGTATTTATATTACTAAATATGATATGATGATACATTTTTATATGGTGTGTTTTGTTTATAACTATCACTGACCGCAGGAATCAATAATGGTTTTTATATCTTAAATGTCTCCAAGTTTATTTAGTACGTTTTGATACGATAGATTCAGCTCAGCATTTTTTGTGGAAACACAATTAGAACAAAATTAAAAATATTTAGGATTCATATTGTTATTTTGATGTTCTGCTATAATATTATTTAAATATTTTGACTTTTAATTAATTTATTATGGTTTCTATTTGAATATTTAGTATCGTATGCTAATAATACACATAACACGAATGTATAGTTTATTTATTTTGGGGTTAGATCAATTTGTGTGAAAAAAAATTAAAAAAGGACTGCTAACAAAGTCGATTCTAGTATTAACATATTTTACTCATACCCGACATTAGATTCTATGTGTGCCAACTTAAACGCACATTCTTGTACAAGTGCAGCGGATACGATACTATACCTTCTGCCAATTGCTGTCATTAAGATTGGAACCGATAAAGACGCCTTCCCACTTGTTGAGTAGGCTGGAGTGGAGGTTGAGGCGGCCGTTGGAGAGCTCCAGGAAAAAGTAGGTCAGGCCTCGGCCCATCGCCAGCAACCCGCTGCTCAAAGTCGTCTTGAACCGGAAAGATATGTCGTAACCCTCCTCGCGGGTTGTGTTCACCTCCGCGTAGCTGCTCTTCTCCAGCGACATGGTAGTGATCTGCACACACACAAGGCGCACATGTAGACTTCCGCGAGCGGCACCAGATCGGGTCTGGGAAGCGCGTGCGTACCTTCTCGCAGGTGCGGCCATAGTGGCCGGGGCGGCAGGAGCAGTTGAAGCGGTGCTCGCGCTCGTCGCGCAGCCAGGGCAGGCAGGTGCCGTTGTTGCGGCAGGGCTCGGACTCGCAGCCCGTGAGGCGCACGCTGCAGTTGCGGCCGCCCCAGGCGGGCTCGCACTGGCACCAGTAGGAGGCGCGGCGGTCGTGGCAGCGGCCGTGCTCGCAGGGCCGGTAGCGGGCGCACTCGTCGATGTCCACCTCGCAGCGCACGCCCTCGTAGCCGGGCGCGCACAGGCACGTGTAGCCGCCCACGCCGTCCAGGCACTTGCCGTGGCGGCAGGGCGAGGAGGCGCACTCGTCCTCGTTGAGCTCGCAGCGCGGGCCCGCCGTGCCGGCGACGCACACGCACTCGTAGCCGGCGGCGTCGGCGGGGCTGAACTCGGAGTAGAAGGAGCGCGGCAGCAGCATCTGGGGCTGCGGGCCCACCAGCTCGGGCGGCGCGTCGGCCGCGCGGTACAGGCTCGCGTTGGACCGCTCCAGGCACACGCCGTCGTACTTGCACGGGTTGCTGTCGCACTCATTGATGTCGATCTCACAGTTTTTACCTGAATCGAAGGCGTTGTATGTATAAATAAGTTTATAAAAAATTACAAACGACCCGGATTCGCACCTGAAATTTGTATTAGTTATAAAGTGTATAAGATTAGATTGGACAAACATATAACAATCATTTGTCACAAAAAAAACTTATGTATTGCACAATAATTGGATAAATGACAAAGTTTACAGTTTTTGAAAATGTGCTATACATTAAAAACTGTTGACAAGTTGACTAAATTTATTCGTACCAATTTTCGTCAAAGACTTTTGTTAAAATTATCTCTTAATAAAAAGTTAAACGGCAATTTTATCACTTCGGAAATGTCTATCTTTAACTGTAAATTTTGAAAAATACAGGTTTGAAATAATTAATAATATTTTAAGGACCTATGTAATTAATACACAAACATTTTGTTTCATTATATTTAGGAGCTACATGTTTAAAGGGTAACCCCTTTATTTTTAAATTAAAAAAAATAAGAGGAAAAGAATTACAGAGGAAGTTTATAAAGCATCATTCTAGTTTATATTGTATGTGTGTTACAGCTAGGGTTGTCAACATATTTTTGTCCAATCCAGTATTTTTTTAAGTTATAAAAATTACAGCATGCTTCAAAAGAAATAATAGTCAACTACAGGAGTTTTAAAAAATTGCAAGATATTTCTTTTTATTACTTTAAGCGTTGCAATATTTAAACATTCATTGAACGGAAACATAGAACGTTTGCGTGCTATATATTTTTTCAAGAGTATAATATAGTAGGGATTCGCGAAATACAATAGAATACTATAATATATTATAGTACGGTCGGCAACCCTAGTTACATCATTGTGTAGGCATGTGTAGTGTGTGAGCGCGTGTAGTGTGTAAGCGTGTGTAGTCGTGTGCGTGTCGCGGTACCGGTGTAGGCGGGGTGGCAGGAGCAGTGGTAGTCGTTGACGTCGTCGAGGCAGGTGCCGCCGTTGCGGCAGGGCTGCGGCGCGCACTCGTCGATGTTGGTGCCGCACTCGGGCCCCGCGTACCCCGTGCCCGCGCACTCGCACGAGAAGCTGTTCAGCCCGTCCACGCAGCGCCCGCCGTGCAGGCACGGCTGAGACTGTGAGACACCTCACTCTTTACTTTACTGTATTTCGGGTAGTTCGGCCCGATTAACATTTTTTTGCAATATCTACCTAGTTTACCATCAACGTCAAAAACATTATTTAATCTGTGTAATTGGGTGACGATTAAAAACGATAACTTATTCTATGAGACTTTTGAGTTTATCTGAAAAACATAATGTTTCCAGAAATGAGTCAGTTATGGCAACACACTTGCCCTTTATCTCATTATGGGATGCAATATCGTTGGCTAATTGTGTAACGAAATTCAGCACATATATTATCTTTTCATTATCCAAGTAAAAGTGAATTATTAAGTTTTTTTAATTTTTTATATTTTTTTAATTCGCAAGCTCTTAAATGAAAACCTATTTTTAAGGTCAAAGTGCATTCCAACATTCGAACCTCATATATATATACCGTTATGTCTTGTGACACCTAAGTATCCTAAAAAGTCAAGTACATAGCGGTGGGGCAGTACCTGGCAGTCGTCGATGTCGGTCTCGCAGCGGTCGCCGGTGAGGCCGGCGGGGCACACGCACGTGAAGGACGCGACGCCGTCCACGCACGTGGCGCCCGTCGCGCACGGGCTCGACGCGCAGTCGTCGATGTTCACCGAGCAGTCCTTGCCTACGACACACACATCGTCACCACCTCGCATAGCCGACGACACCACTTACGATGGGTTTAAAATAGAACCACACAAAAATTTAATACATTAAGACATATTAAGTCGCCGTGAGTAGGTATACTTAAGGTGTACCATGAAAAAAGTATTGGTTAAGTTATTAGTTTTATTGATTTTAATTTGTTAGGCTACTTATAGTTTTTCTATAAGTAGCCTAACAAATTATAACCAATTTATCTGCATTTTTTAGAAAAAGAGCTATACTTATTTTGACGTAGGTTTAGCTATGGGTACAGTAAGGAATTTGTTTTCAAATCTAAACCAAATTTTATGGATATTAATCAAGTGAAAGCAAGATATATTTGTTTACTTTCCATTCTTTTTCTGTCTCACAAGTAGTGTCTGCAGTAATTAGTCATTAGTCGGGATAAAAAGCTATAAACAGTGGTTAGGGATTAGTAGTAGTTAAGGTATCCAACCTTCGAATCCCTTGAGGCAAGCGCACTCGTAGTTGTTCTCCAGGTTTTGACATGTTCCGCCATTTTTGCAAGGTGAGGAGAGGCACTCATCTATATCTTGCTCGCAGCTGACGCCGGTGTAGCCTGCGCAATAAATTCACAACATAACCAATAAGAGCTTTATAAACACAACTGGGACACTCATTCAGAAATATACATTCATCACAAAAGAGCTTTAACAAAACAAAACTTAATGTAATCTACTAGTCTACTCATGTCACGAATTTAATACTGTATTGTGCACAACAGTTAAAAAAACGCAACAAAACAGTGACAAAAGTAAAGCCACAAAAGGCAAGCTTATCTCTATATACCGAGATTTCTTTCATCTTATTATAAAGTCCAGTTCTCTCTTACTACAGTCCAGAAAAAGACAAGCGAGGTTAAACAATTTTTTTAAATAACTGTGACCTTTTTAACAAACGAAAAACATTCCTAATTTGGAAAAACATTTAGCGAAATTTACAAATATGTTTTTACTATTTTCTTTTTAAGAACAGAATTCATACCGAAAATTGTTTCATCTTAACTTCCCTTAGATTTTTCAAAATAACAGATAAATACCAAACCAACTATTTTCATACAATCACGTTTTGTAGTGGCAAGCACTACCAACGTATTTTCTTGGGTAAATTGCTTTGTTATGGGAATGGGAAGCAATCATCAGACGGATTTCCTGGCCATAAGAAATATTTGTCGCCTATTCACACCCAATTGTAGCTTCGATGCATTGTGAATCTATTCGTCAAAATCTATTCATAAATAGCGAATTAAACGAGTAAGAGACTCAACTAGACTGCTTTGCACAGACAAAACAGTCTACTTAACATCTTCCTTTTATAAGTTTTTTAATAACTCATTCCTTTTTACGTCGGTACCAAATCATCGTAGCAAAAAATGATCAGTGTCATTGCGCTGATTAACTACTAGCGAATTAAACTGGAGACGTACCTGGTTTGCAGTAGCACTGGTAGGAGCCCGGAGAGTTGACGCACATACCGTTCTTACATATCTTCGGCATTTGCGCGCATTCGTCTATATCTATTTCACACAACCGTCCTGCAACAAAAATAAACATTACTTTATCGGTATGTGGAAAATGATTTAAATTAATCTGAGGAATCACTTAAGCCCGGCCACAGGACAGCGACAGTTTGTAAGCCAAAGTTGATCATCTGGAGAACCTTGTGCTTGTTCATTGTCGTATACCATAAAAAATGGAGCAAGAGAACATCCTATATTCATTGACCACTACAAAATAACGCATAACTGGATGTCGATTTTGTTTTAGTGACAAGTTATATTCATTTTCATCTTGGACAGTGATCGAACTCGCAACCTTCGTCTCTTGAGGACATATATTTTTTAATTATTTAATTTGTGAAAATTTATGCCAAACAGGGTAAAAGTCTTCTTTTTCATCGTCTTATGCTTATCTCGGTTAGTCTTAGTGAGATGATATCGGGGTGGGCTTCCTAAACTAAAGGATTCGACAAGGGCACTATTTTTGACATTGAACAACTGCCATCTGACCTCTACAACCCAGAAGAGATCCTAGATTAGGTCGAGATGAAATACACAAATCCGGATTTCCTCACGAAATTTTTCTTCACCGTAAGAGCACTTAGGAAATGCACTGAAGTAATTGTAATGTATTTGTTCAACCTAACACCAACCAAGCAGGGTAAAAGTGCTAGACTTAAAATATCATGACAACTGATACGTTAAATTGCAAAAAAACTTCAATAGTTGTTCTTGTGTTCAAAAGATTATCTTGATCTAATTATCTAACATTCGAAATAAAAATTATTATACAAAATATTTTAAAGTTTAGTTTCTTAATAGGTATATTGAACTATTTGTTGCTTGGCTTTGTCCATGTTTATATTTTTTTTTTTTGAAAGAACAATACTATGCATTAGTGTAACCAGAAATTGTCTCTATGATTTTAACGAGAAATATTTAAATATCGAAATACATCATAAGCTTAAATGATATACTATAAGAACGAATGACCTTATCTAATAATAATAATATCAGTGGGTAATTTGAACAAGTAACGGAAGGTGTAAGGGAAGTAAACCATTAACTTGACATCAACCTTGTCTTCCAGCAGATACAGATACAAAATGATTATTTTTTGCTATGGATAAGCATAAGAAATAATTAAGCAATTTTGTAAAATATTTTTGTTAAAATCGAAATCACATCATAAGCGAAATAAAAATGCGATTGATACAAATTACGTTTATCCAGAAATCAAAACATTTTTCGTATCGTTATTTTTTTATGGTATAAGACAGCGAACAGGCACATGGGTTTCGTGATGGTATGAGACAACCGTGGCTTAGACACCATAGATGTTGTAGATGCGCCGCTGCCCTGTGGTCGGTCTGTTAAACCGTATGTGAAAGTCTACCGGCTACCCTTCCCTCCGCATCGGAACACGACGATGTCATTATGGCGTTAGGAATAGGTAGGGCGGTGGATACCTTGCCGGGCTAGTTGCTGCACAGCACTCTGTCATTTTGGTAGTAACCTAGTTAACGTTATCTGATATTCCGATGTTTTGTTTATTCGTGTATCATTTAAAAAGTATTCCAACATCATTTAATAAGTCTATGTAATAGAATAGAAAAGTTTATTTAACATGGAACTTACAAGCGGTACTATATAATTCAAAAATGTACCAGCGGATTGGAACACGGACGCTCACTCAAAAGATCCAATGAAAGAAACTTAGTATGCTTGTCTATCTTATTATTTTCTAAATACGTTAATATTACATTATATTATAACAGTAAAAGGGATTAGTAGGAGGAACAAAAAATCCCAAACATATTTTATTATTATCTACATATTCTGTATTTAATTAATTTAAAGGAAAGGTAGATCTTTTATATGATTTGGAGCAATATTAATCCTATCTTTACTCCTTTTTCTTCCTTCCTCGTTTTAAAATATACATATTACGTTTTATTCAAATAACAAAAACAACGTCGAGGTTGCGGAACACTGCCATTTTGTAGCCGTCTGTTTGACCGCCAAATTTATTAATTGTTATTTTATGTTGTATCATTGCAAAGTCGCATTTGTGGTCGGGCGTAGTCGGTGTCTAATTTTGACGCAACCTATCCCGGGTTCGAGTCCCGGGTAGGGGCAACTTGTTTTACGAGTTTTTTTATGAAACTGAAAAACATGACGTTTCCTTCGATTAGATTTGTGCCCGATATGGCGACGGACTATCCACATGTCACATCAAGGAACCCAATAATGTCGGCTAAACTTGGGTGCATAAGTCCCTCCCTCCTCTGTCTACCCCTTCGGGGATATGAACGATAGCCTATTTATTTAAGTTATCATTGTAAATATTAAGATCAACAATTGTAATAAATTTATTTTGTAAAATGAAGTTTGAAGGATCGTTAAATGTCAATAAAATGAAAATTTTCATTTCGGTTTGTCACTTTTCATGTTAATATTTTGAATAATTTTCGACGCAAACTAGCCGTGACGCGTTTAAAATAAGATATGACTTGTTTTCTAATAAGATCCTTTATTTTTAAATAAAAAATTAAAGCATTAAGTTTTTTCACTTATCAACACATTTTCTTGATAGCAAACATATGTTTATATATTTTTTTTACAAGTGGTTTCTATATCTACCAATATTATATTACCAATTTTTACTGCTACTCGTTTTTAATTAATTATTCAGCAGCACAGATTTTATCCTAATATTTATTAAAAAGTAAATATTATATGAAAATAAAAAATTAGACTCCTACACTTTGTATATACAACCTTCCCTCATCACTTCCGCGATTCACACAACACTTTTCCACATTATTATCGTTAAATAAAGATTCCTCACCATTTAACACTAAAACTAACAACACTGTGGCCTTACAGCAGAGATACATAACGAATACGGCTTTAGACGATGCTAATTTAATTCCATATAAATACACAAGGTGAAATAGCGTCCGTTTGAACAAGTGATTCAAACTTTGACGATACAAAAGATGTGTGTTACACGCTTTAGATGATTATTAACTAGGTTGCCACTAACGCGGCTATCTCCAACTACAGGAGACAAGAGAACCTGACAAGTACACCAGCAGGGACGGACGGACGAGACAGGACGTGCGGTAGGTATACGGTACGTGCTTAGCAACGTATAAAGTGAAATATTAAAAAAATTGGAACATCACATTTATTATTAAAATAAAAAAAGTTTAAATTTGAATCACAATCCCCATCTGAAAAAGGTTTAATTTGACCACAAAATCCCACATGTAAAATTCTTAAAAATCTTGCGAAAGTAAGTTTAGCAACTACTCTCTAAACTGGACCGCTACTGCTACAACGGCGATCATCGACGCTATGGTCGCAAGATAATAAAATAGATAGCAGCAGTAGCGGTCACTGCGATAGTGATAGAGATACATTTTTATA
>DVZL01006150.1:0-11550 GCA_018236625.1 Lasaia peninsularis
CTAAACTCTTAAGATTTGAAATATACGCGATACTGTAGTAACATAAGCTATATTTCATCAAAATCGGTTCAGTACAAGTTAAAATTACGTATTATCGCACAAGTAAAGCCACTGTAATTGGATTATTTAATCTCTAAACAAAGTAATAACGGATCAACCATATTCTTAACAAAGGAGTATAAGCATTATACTAAGTTTAAAATTGACAAACAACTCACCTATATCTGAAGAAACTATTATATATTTATATTCCAGTAATTGCAGATAACTATTTAAAACGCGTTATAACACGTAATATACTTTAAAACACTCAAAATTATCAAAATCAGTTGCTGCTTTTCCGAAAGTCTATCTCAATCTAGATCTATCTCAATGTCCTACCCTCTTACAAAAATATCACTCAAGTCAATTACTGAAATATGTTAAAATAAGGCTAGCAGCGCCATCTCTTGAGCCTCATAGCAAATAACCATTACAATTGTAATGATACAATCAAATATTTGGCATATAAATTAACTCGACAGACTCAAGGGCTGTTCTTGGTGCGCAGTTACTAACAGTAATTTTCAGGAGAGTTAATCTTAATTAAATGTCCAATGTGATGAAGGGGTATATGGTTCTGTGGTGCCAAATGTGCAGTGGCACTTATAGTTTGTAGTAGAGTAAATGAAAAAAAATTTTTTTTTAATTTAAGTTTACAATGTAAACTTTAACCTTTTAAAATAGTATATATGCACACACGATTAGTCGATGATGCTATGAAGTCCCATGATGTGACTGGTAGTAAGTCTGTCGCCATATCGCAATCGGGCACAATCCAGGGTTTCCTGGACGTTTTCTTCACCCTATGAGCACTCTGTATATGTACTTAAGTTAGAAAGACTAGATCGTATATGTTAATTTAGTATAAATCAATAATAGTGTTTTTATTATTGTTACAGGTTACCACAGCTTGCCGTCTCTGCGAAGATATTGTGCCTCCTGATGGTAAGGATCCTTAAGGCGGGTACTGACTGGCATTACATGGCCGTATATAAAGCGAGCATTCGCCCGGTCAATTTATATAAAGTACTCAATGTAATTTACAGCATATTTGTCGTAAATTTTATGCTATTTAACGCCAGTCAGTACCCACCTTGATGTCTTTTTGTATTTATGTCATACTTATTATTTTTTTATAATTGAAATTTTGATTTTAAGCTGAGATTTAATGGATATCTTTAAGTATGATTTCAAAAGTTTCAAAAGTTCTACGAACATACAAATAAATAGATAAGCTCGGCTTCCAAAACATAGTATTTTTCTATTACAAGCTCAGGTTTTTCAAAATATATTTAAATATTCAATCTAAAGTATCATACGATTTTAATAGGCACTAATGAATATCCTTTAAACTAAAGTTAAACATCAAACGAACCACGTGAAATATCTCTGTGAAAATAAAACACGAAAGTGGCGAATAAGATGTTAGATTTAATATATTAATATAACCTGATCATAAATAATGTTTTTAGAATTTACAGCAAAAACTTTATAAAACAATTTACGTAATAAGTAAAAAAGGTCACTTAACCGGTATTAAGAATAAGTAATTTCAATTGCAACTATCATCTTATTCACATTAGCCAGAGCTTAATAGGAAAATGTCGCGTCGCCAGCTCGGGCTGCAACCCGTGCCCGCGGTTTGGGTGCGATTTACTCATTTACGTCATTTTTAACATAGAGTGTACGTGAATTTGAATTTGGAAAATAAAGATTGTGGAATTAAATTGAAAAAAAAAGAAAATAAAAGAAAATAAAGAAAATAAAAGAAATTTGTGGAATATGTTTCTAGTTAATTGAATAGTGGACTTTGGGAATTTAATTAAATTGAAACGAAAATAGTTTATTTGCGGAATATGTGTGTTAAGAAGTTGCTATAACATTTTTTCATCGTTGGCGCTTGGTGAAACTTCCACAAATTCATATTTTATATGAAAAACTCATGTACCTGCTTATACAGATTACTTACAATTGAAAATGATTTTTCTAAGTAGCCAACCGGTTTCACTTCCTACAGTATCATGGCATTAAAACTTTAGTTACTGACAATATTTTTTTGTTTCGGATCATTAATTTACACTGCTGTGGGTAAATACATTAGAAAAGTAAGCAAATTGTGTTACCAGTAGCTAATTCTTTCCCGGAAATGGAAGATTTACAATTTTATTAAAAAAACTGTTAATTTATATAATGATTTACTAACAAAAATATCGTTTGTCACTTAGGTTTTAGCTCTGATGATGTAAAAAAACCGGTCGGCTATTTCAAAAAATATTTTTACAATTAGGTAGGTATAAGTAATCTGTGACAAAGTACTTACTTACTCAATTTGTGTTTTTCATTTAAAATATAAAATACTTATTTGATTATTATATTACGTGCAAATATTTAATTATTTTTTGAACTATGATTATCACCCGTGAAAGACAATCTTTTTCTTTCAAGGATCTATATTATACATTGTAAGTACAGATAATCACTATCTTATATCATTTTTGGATATCCATTATCGCTTTTTTCACCTACTTTTTGAACAAGATATGTTATGAATATTTTTGTGGCCCTACTTATTAGCTATCTCGATGGTAGCTTTAAAATTTTTATTAAAAAATTACAACATTTTCATTGAACCTGAATCTCTCAACTCTCTGAATCGTTATAAAATAAAGAGAATAGCATGTACTATTCTTGCCTGAAGTAAAAAGAAGTTTTGTTTAGTGTAACTCATATACAGTACAAGTTAAGCGATGGCAAGTTAACATCGTAAAAATGCATTGAAAGTCGACGTAATACGTCGTCAAAGGTTGACAAATATAATTGTCGACGTAATCGATAAGAAAGGAATTAAACATTCCAAAGTTTATAGTTTTAATGAATAGTCAGTATAAGGAAAAGGTTATGTATTATAGGTACTAGTTGTACCGGCAAACTTCGTACCGCCCGCATTGACCGATTCTTAAACTTACACAATATAGGTACACACAAAATTTCATAAGAACGGAAGGAAAGGGTATTAATATCCTATGATTCCATCTTCTGATTTTAAGCTACCTCCCCAGCTATTATAAACCAAATCAGTTTAGCCGAAGATATCTTTTTTTTATATATATTTTCGTTGAATATTTTTTTTTCTTTCGGTTTTTACTCAACTATTTTTGTTAATTTCTTTAACATTTCCCTGTTTTGGCTGTCTGGTAGATATTATTTTAAGTGATAAGATAGCTACTTCTAATTATTTTCATAACTGTTTATTAATATTTTTTTAATATTTATATTAAATAACTTTCCGCTCGGGGTTTCTTCCGCGTGAATTATTTTAACAACTTTCAATGGGCAGACATTTTTCCGACTAATAATACATGTCGTAAAATCATACCCTCTTTTTATTATAGTCGGTTAAAAAGTAGCCTATATCCTTCCTCAAGGTCAATTCTATCTCTGTACTTTTATTGATATTTCATCCAAATCAGTTCAGTTCAGAGGTTTAGGCGTGAAAGCGTAACAGACAGACATACGGACATAGTTACTTTCGCGTTTACAATATTAGTAAATATAATAAAGAATAACGAAAGAAGTAAGAGATTAATGAATCTCGAGGAAAATTGATCCGTGACAATTCGTACTTAATTCTATTTGCCTACTCTACAACACTCTTAGTGTGAAGATACGTAAAGTATGTAAATAATAAATAACTAACTTATCACTACATATTATAACACAAAGTCATTTTCCCTGTCTGTCCCTATGTATGCTTAAATCTTTAAAACTAAGCAACGGATTTGAATGCGGTTTTTTTAATAGATAGAGTGATTCAAGAGAAAGGTTTTTATTATAACATATGTAGTATACCCGTGCGATGCCGGAGCGGGTTGCTACAAGTTAATAACTAACTTATTTCCATTATAGAATAAAAGAGTTCACTGTAATTTAGCGAAGGGGTTCCGTCTGTTGCATCGTAAATAAGCATCGTCTTGACACAGGTATCATGTCCAGTGTACTAGTGTTAAGCGATCGACGGATCATTTGCCTTGATTATGTACGTTAATGCTGCTTCGGAGATGAAGAAATTAATTTCAAAGTCCTATGTGTGTAATCAATAGACCAACTTGTTATCTCTATGTGAGGTAAAGCCGTAAAACAACACAATGTATGGCCTTTGAAGAACTCTTGGTTTGACTTATTAATACGTAAGAGTACCTTCACGCCTATTATCCCAGAAGGAGTAGACAGAGATGAGCTAGTATACCCGCTACTCGTAAGTTCAGTAGATACCAGGTACCAAGGTACCAAGGCCCTGATGTGTTAGGTGGCAAGCTTATCGCCACTTCGGGCACATTCCAATCCCGGGAAATGTATTGCTAACTCAGAAAAATCTGAGAAATATTTTTAAGAAAAGTTGCCCGACCTGGGAATTGAACCCAGGAACCCACGCGGCTAACGGTCTTAACAGGTCAAACGTAATTATACGTAAGCATCTTCGTATTTAATTCTAGCAAACATAAATAAAGAGAGGGATATTTTTCTAGAAGGTTCCTGAATAATTCGCTATTATTCTTCAGCCATATTAAAAGAAGCCTATCACATTCTTTGAGAACAATCGAAACTATCTAATAACTAAGTTTTTTTGGTATTATAGGACACTAATAAAGCAGATGTAGCTGCAAACTAATCTTTAGAAGAAGATGACGCCTAAAGACCTGCATCTGCATTTTTTTACTTATATAGTTGACTAAAACAAGTCTATGGTGTGTTTTGAAATTAAAAAATAAAAAGTCTGTTTTATTTCTTTTCTATTTACAAAATACTATCCTAAAATTATTCTAAAGCGTATAAAAAAACTAGTTACAAAACACGGTAATCCCAAAACACACCTCTACGTGCATTAGCAACAAAGAAACTCCAGAAGATAACCAAAGTCATGTCACTGTTCTGGTAATACGTCAACATTTTTGTTCTCTGAATAATACTTACGTAGCTTTTGTAATTGACGTAAATTGCTGGATTATTTCATTATCAGCTACACTTACTATGATTACACGTTTTGAATCTAAAAGCGTATTTAGCGCTGAATGATTTATGGCTAAAGTTTTACATAACTGTCTTAAAGCAAACACATAGTCCATAGACAGCAACAATATAGAGAGAGTATCTAGTTTTTTTTGCAAAATAATTATTCAGAAACCAGTAAAGTTCGCTGTTATTATAGGAACCTATAGACTGCTGTTCCTTGGCAATTAATAGATTAACATCATTATTAGATTCTACAAAAAAATACTGATCTAATGGAAAATTGTTTCTTTGTGTAAATACAACAAGGTTTATTTACTTGCTGTATTTATATTTAGGTCACGGCATTCCGATTCAACAAATATAATAATACTCGAACAGCATAATATTTGCAAACACATGTTTTTTACGACAAAAAATTCCATTTATATCAGACTCAAGTACAATTCATTGACTCATTCGTCACGAAATCAAACAGAAACTTTGGGTAGCTCTTTCTAACAAGAATATAAACAGATGAATGTTGTTTGTTTTTCTTTTCACTAGAATTAATCCCAGTAGAATTTAATGTTCACGTTAGATAATTTTAAGTTGTTTATGATAGCGATAAATAAACTATTGCTTTTGCTTTCTGTATGTGCTCGTTTTATTTCATATTCTAAAACTTATTGTGGTTTTTCAATTAAGGAGATATCAGATGAAGCCGTAATTGAAACGCAGTAAAAATACAAAGTTTTTCCTTAATACCAAAATAATATTTTTGTAACAAATTTCAATGTGATTACTTACATAAAAAGCACCAGCTTATAAATAAAAAAATAACATTTTCACAAAAACTTTTCAAGCAACTAAAAAAATAATTTAAAGTCACTAATTGGTGTGAATATCATTAAAATCCGAAAGCTAAAGCATATACAAAGTTTGGATTTATAATATTAAAACAGGAATTACAAAATTACTTGTGGCAGCATCATAGTCTGTGGACACAATGACGGAAGCGAGTGACATTGAGACGTAGTGCAATTTAGAGAGTACGTCGTCTACGTAAAATGAGGAGATTTTGGAAGTCCAAGGCCTCTTCCTAAGCTAAACTCTACAAAGGTCGAACGTTGAGACATTTGACGTACATTATCGGGTGTTACGTGATCGATCATTTAACACCCTTTATCCGTTAACCTCAGGACATTAGTCAAGGTTTGCAAAATATTGAAATAATCCTACTATCTCAAGTACATTCAATATCGTGCAGCAAACACACAAATATGTTTGGTAGCTGTAACGTATAGATACTAGATTTCCAAAATATTTTTTTAAAATACGGTCATATTCCTGAAATGAATTAGAGGTACATACTTATGCACCCACGATTAGCCGACGATATTATATCCCACGTGGTAACAGGTGCTAAATTCGTGGCCATATCGGACACAAGACTAATCTTAGATAATTTTTCGTTTTTAAGCCTAACTCTAGGCATCGTGCCGCAAAGTCAGACAACTACTACGTTCGTCCACAGAGGCAATCATTACATATATATTATAAGTTAACAAATACATAATATATGTGTTAGAAGTAGGTTCTGTATAATCCAGTGTGCAGGTTATGACAGTTGGACCTTTTATAACAAGCGTTGCTAAATCTGTGTTTTCTAGCAATCCGTAAATTATATAAAAAAAGTGAACTCGAACTGTTAATAAAATATGATAGCCAAATTTCTACTCTCACTTATGTATATAAAGTATCCCAGGTACTTATATAACCTTTTTCAAAACATAGACCACTTGTATAGTAAAATTTTGTTAAGATCAAATCAGCAGTTTTGGCGCAAATCAGGATACAGACTGACAGACAAAAATTCTAAAAATACTCAAAATATTTTACATCATAATTATCATGGTACATACTATCGTCGGTTTGTCGTGGATGCATAAGTAGGTATGTACCTCTGCCTACCCCTGTGGGGATATAAACGTGAGTAGGTAAAAATAGGTAATATTTTTAACCATCTTTAAGGACAGAATTCAAGCTATTACACTATTATTATATGTATAGATACTGCGGTAGAACGTTGGCACGGTTCTTGGTGGTCGTTGTATCATCTAAGTGGACAACCCACACGGTTTCATTATGTTTATAAATATGTATATTTAATTAAAAACATTTATAATAACTTAATTAAAAATGTGGAACATGTCTAATTTGGTAGGAAATAGCTGCTTTTCTGTCAAATTGTTTACCCGTCCATCATGAATACATTAGTATAAATAACCCTTTATTAAAACAACATGAGAATACATTAGAGAAATACTTTTAATCAATAACTTAATTAATTTGTATTTGAATAATTTATTAATATGAATAATAAGATGATTATTTAACTTGAAACTTGACTAATGTTATGTAAAAAACTATCTGAGGCAATAAATATTTGCCTTTATTATCTATTAAAAACAATAACGGTAGTGTTATCAGGCATGTGTGTGGCCGACCTAATCCTACAAATACGGTAGACTTGAGATAAGATTTTAACGTCGTGGAACTGGACGGTACGAACTTCACCTTTGATTACATGTTCTTCTTCTTCTAATTTTTTGGCGTTGGCATGAGCAACTGCCGTAAGTAAAGTTTAATTAGGCATTAAGTTTAACTCTTCTCTTCGTTTTAGCCCGTATATATCCCGTATTACGAATACATCAGATGATATCGGGGTCGGCTAGGAGTAAAATGTACGTAAGTTAGAAAAACTCATGGGTATTTCTAAAAATAATAGTAGCTTAAGCTATTTCTTATTACATCAGCTATTTGTCAGTGAAATTCTCGTCCAAATCTGTCCAGCCGTTTCAAAGATTAGCGGGTACAAGCAGACAGACAAAAATTCTAAAAGATGTTGTTTTGGTATCCTTGTAAATATACATTATTTAAACATACATTAGGTAAAAAGCGGTTATTTTAAAATTAAATACAGATAGTCAAATTTTATTTATTTGTACAGATATAGGTCTCGATTATTTATAACCGTCGGAACCGCCAATGTAGTCAAGTCTTATTACATAAAAAGAAGTCTCAAAATCAATATTATCAAATTCTTACAAAAACCTTTACTTTGTAAAATATTGCATAATATCTCACTATACATAGTTGTAATAATATGTCACCAATTTGCAAATTTTATGGCTCGTTTGTTTACAGGGGATTCACATACTGTTTGACACACATTATGCCTTCTGTACGTATTATAATGAGTTAAAACCAGTAAACGGATCATGAAGCTAAAGTATTAAAATAAAAAAGCCTTATATTCCTTGCTACTCAATATAGGTTGACAATTTAAAGATAAAAATAATTCTCATGCAAAAATAGAGGAAATTTTGAATTACTAAAAATAATAACAAATTGAAATAAATGCAAGAAACCCACTCAACGGAAGGTAAAGGCCTCCTCCAGAGATGAACAATGGTGTCTGTCCTTTGCTAGCCGCATCCAGTGAGGACCTGCTGCACTATTTCTATAATGTCGTCTGCTTAGCGTGCATTTGGCCTGCCCCTTTTCCTGTGGCCTGATGGTCCTAGCCAATTATCATCATATATCCTAGCAATTATCAGTAAGTCTGGCTACATGTCCAGCCCATCGCCACTTCTGTTTCATTGAGTAACTGAGAGCGTCGATGGCTTTAGTTTTCTGTCTTATGGTACTATGTCTCATTTTATTGATCCTTTTAACATTAGGATGTTCTTTTCTATACTTCTTTGGCACGTTATGATCTTATTTTTTATTTTCCTTGTAAATTTAAGCTAACTTAGAAGCTAAAGCTACGTCCTTAATATTAAATATCTATCTCATTCCCATAGGGCCAGCTACCACATTCTGACAAAGCCGTCTTGTTATGACCTTGTCTACACCACAGAACTGATAGAAAGAGAGGTTGGCCACTTTGTAGAAATCAGCATTAGTATTCGGAGCAGGTCTTTGTTAGGAGTGGTAATCTCCAGATAGTATATTTAACTTTATGTACCTAAATGATTACATTTTGGAACGAAGTTCTTTATTGCGCGTTGTGAATGGGGTTAGACGGAAAAAATCTTACGAAAAGTTGTAACGACACTTTTTGCTATAGTAACCACTGTGTGTATGTCGCCGACGGATTAAGCTGTGCGGCGTGCGCATGTTTCTCTGTCTGTCTCTCTCTCTTATAGAAAGCAAGCGAGATATTTTCATTTCTATTTCGCATTGAACAGTGTGATGTCGCAGTGATTATTTTTTTATTATCGATTAATTAGTAAGGAATTGTAATAAAAAAAGTAATCGTAAACTTCGTTCCATTCGGGTGTCCCTTGATACTTCTCAACTTTTTTTTACTTTCGTCTTTTGTTGTTTTAATGTGAATCATTTTAACGCTTTACTCCTTTTTAATCAAATTACTTTCCTAATATGTTTTCTGTGCATACAGTTTGATTGTGAAAGCGCTCCTCACGGAGGTTCGTAGCAGTTATTCGACGTAGATAGAGTACAGGGGATGTTCCGTTTGGAGACACTGGCGCCAATTCTGACGATCTTCTACACTTATGTAACTTTTTTCAATGAAAAAGAATGTTTTAGCTGTTTCAAATAAGTTGGGCCATAAAAACTTGAAAGGATTTCGATTTACACACGTCATTAAAATCAGGTAAAAACGTATTTTTAATTTGACAGCACTAAATGAACGAACATAGGATAAGATTGGATCTGATAATCAGAAAACTAAACAACTTTTCTATCTAGATTTACTTGCGATGAAAGAAGAAGGCGATAACCAATTGCCATCAATGTGTACTTAATTAATCAAGCGGCAGTAATGTTTGTGGTGAACTTGCGTGAGATAAGCTCATTGTTAACATGAGCAGTGACCCCCGAACTGATTATGGCGACCGATTCACTTAACGTAATATTATCATGGTCTGAAATTTAGATATTAATTTGGTTAGGTTACACTACAATATAATTAATTATAACTCAAATGGATTCTTTCAAGGGCTATGAAAGATTCTGCTAAAGATGATTTCCTAACATTTCAAGCGTCATCAAACACACAATTCTTCGATTACAAGTTATTAATTATAAATTAATAGAAAAACAGTAAGTAATTTTATTAAAAATCTACGTAAAAAATATTTTTTTACCAAAATGTTGTAGTACCTAATAATGACAAAAAAGCTTAAAGTAAAATTTGTTTTGAAAAACAATATATTCTATTGGAACAGTATTGAAACATCAATTGAAATCTAAAAAAAACTGAGATTGTTAGACCGAAAAAAATATTAGCTAATTTTTGTTATTGACATACTTATTTGCTTTTATAAAAATCTAAATGTTTACTACTTATTTTACATATTATAAGTAAAATGTTTCACCAGTTTTAAGGTAGGAGTATTATTATTATTATTTAGGACACTATGGTTTCGGTTTAAATAATGTGTTCAGCTTATTACTATAAATTTGACTTCCCAATTAAGAGTGATTTGATTGGTTAATGGGCCAGCGAGTAGCGAATCACTGCATTTTTACACAAACATACCTACTATAGTGTGACCTCACAATATTCATTAGTTTTCTACTAGGTTGAAACTTAATCATCCGGTAATAATGTCCGCGGTTAGTTTGCGTGTGATAATCTGATTGCTGACATGAAATGACCTCCAAATAATTGATTATAATAAACTAAAACATTATGTTACCTAAAGCATAATATATTCAAAGTTATTTACCCATTCAGGAGTTTTCGTATGAAGGGCTAGCATGTCTATGACGAGTCCGTAAAATAAAATAAATTTCATATCTACCAAAGTTAGTGATACCAACATTAAGTTTTCAAATAAAGCGATGCTTGTATCATGCTAAATGTTTGTTGTAAAAATGTTTATACAGTCTTCAAATGACGACCCTGGAATGACACAGAAAAATAATATACTTAATGTTTGTTTATTTAGTAAATATACATGTGAAACATATTGTTCGTGTTAGCCTTATCTTATTTCAGTGTTCGATGTTATCGGAGTAGACTTAGGTAGAAGGGATGAAAAGGGCGCCGGTTTTTACACAGAACAACTGGCATCTAACCCCTGCTGGAACTTTCTGGAACCCAGAATGGAAACCAGGCCAAATCCTAGATTAAATTCGAATATACGAGTCCCAGTTTTTTACGATGTTTTCCTTCACAGTAAGAATATTCAAAAATATAATTAAGTTTTAATAAACTGGTCATTCGAACACGGACTAACGGAATGAAAGTCTGTAGTGCTAACCACTACACCACAGAGGAGAGGCTCATTTAATATGCATTTTTTATGTATGCAATTTATTAAAAACAAATATTACAACTTTTATGATAGATTATATTTTGATTAAGATTCATAATGTTTAATACGTTAAAGTATAAACGTCATTTTGAGATTTTTAATACGCTTTTATTAGCTTGGGTTGTACGTATGTATGTATGTATGTATGTATGTATGTATGTATGTATGT
>DVZL01006151.1:0-11549 GCA_018236625.1 Lasaia peninsularis
CCCGGACACGGCGTGCGAGAGCCGGGGTGGCGAACGTAACGTCCACCACTGAACCGCCCTGCTGTCGCACGCAAGTGTAGGTCGACCCTCTGTTTAGGATCAGAAGGCCGAGCGACACTGCCCACTCCTCCAACTCGATGCCTCGCGCGTCAGTCACCGGGGACCCCCATGCCGCAGACTTGGCATTGAGGTCCCCCATGACGACGACTGGGCGCGGCTGAGCCCTGACAAGGGCTTCCACCTCACCCAGGTAAGACTCGAAGTCCGCGAGGCAACGGTTGGGCGAGAAATATACTCCCACCACTGCGATTCCCCTCCACTCCACGACAACAAAGCCCCGACCACGACCGATTACCTCAAAGGCCGGGGCTGCGATCGAAGAAATGATCGCCACCAAACCGTCCAGGTCTCCAGCCCAATTCCTTTGAGGGGAGACGAAGTACGGTTCGGCGACGACGCACAACTCGATATCCCATTGCGCCATGGACTGCAGGAGCAAGTCCTGAGCCCCGGCGCAATGGTTGAGATTCCCCTGGAGGAAGCGATGGTTGTGGCCCGCTAGGGCCATCATATGACAACCATCGCTTCCTCAAGCGCCGCCCGGGACGTGGATGGGGCGGGCTGTGCCGACGATTTATTTTTGGGCAGGGTCCCCTTGCACGTGGGGGCCCCAGCCCGGTGGTCAGCTTTCCGCCCCGCCACCGCGCAGATGGAACAGCGCGGTGCAGCGGAGCAGGTGGCCGCCTTATGCCCCTTCTGACCGCAGCGGAAGCACTCGTCGCTGCGGTCTATGTCAGAGGTGCACTGCTCCCGGGTATGCCCAACCACTAGGCACACACGGGTCTCCTGATGGTAAGAAACAACCGTGGCCTATAGACACCATAGATGTTGTACGTGTGTCACTGTCTATGGTCGGGATATGTGCAAGTCTAACGGCTACCCTACTTTTCGGACCGGAAGACGGCAATGGTAGTATGGTGGCAGAAATAGAAAAGGCGGTGGAACCTTACCCGGGCGAGTTGCTGCACAGCACTTTACCGTCAATGGCCATATTGAAAGTGACCCAGTTAACCTATGCATGTCTCTTACAAACTACTTGGTTGGGTAGTCTATTCTACACGGGTAACCCGTACCAACAAGGCAGAATACCGCGTTATCAAGGCAAATTAAGAATAGGTTAGAACGATACAAGTAAAACGAATTTTGTTAAAAATGTCCCATACTTGGTCTTGAAATGGGACAACGGACTTGAGTGATTAAAAGTACCGTAGAAAATTAAATAAACATCTAAACTCAGTAGCACATATATAAGTTTGAGACAAAAGCCGACTCCCGAAGCCCGAGCATCGTCGATATTTAAACGATGGCATTTGGTGTGTGCAAACCATTCGACCAACGGGCTGGTCAATTATGAATTAGTAAATACAAACGCTGTTTATTCATAAGACGAAGAGTGTATAGGTATGCTGAGAACATGCGGGCTTGTTAACATTTTCCCTGTCCTCAACCTCAAAATTACTATCAGCAATAATTCTGCTTGTCATTATACGAAAATATTCATGGTTGTGTAGGCGTTTTAATGAAAAGTTAAGGATGGATTATCCGAAATTAGCGTTTTTAGATTAAGTTACAGAAAGCATCTCATGATAAATATCCAAAATATCCGCAAAATGCGAGTCAGACTCACGCACAAAGGGTTCCGTACTATTATCTATAAAAATAGAAAATAAATCACGTTTATTGTATGTCAGTCACCTTTATATATTTATTTTATTTTGTTTTTAGTATTTGTTGTTGTAGCAGCAAAATAAATCTGTGAAAATTTCAACAGCCTGATGACATACAGACGGACAGACAGCAAAGTTTTAGTCATAGTGTTCCGTTTTTCACCTTTTGAGTACGAAATCCTAAAAATATTGTAAAATTAAATTATCTTTCATCTAGTAATTTTAATAAACAAATGCACAAAAGCTCATAATATTTTATTTGTTAAAAGTAAACGAAAAGTGAGGTAAGTCAATTTTAAAAGCATTTAGATCAGTGCGAGAATTAGCTAAGTTGTTATTTATAAAATATTTAAGAAAATAAACAGCGTGCAACCAGAGAAGCTCCATGCAAACATGTTAGCTATGTAAAGAAATTTTATTTTTTTGTGTTCTAAACAAATAGATAAAATGTTAACTGTGCGACGACGGGGTGGGCTGCTAGTATTACATGAGCAAACATAATGAAGCAGTAAAATGACGCGGACAGTAATGATCGTGTCAGTGCTCTCCCCTCTCAGAATTATGCTCTCGTGGAAGCCGCAATGCAGTTTATGTCACTGTTTAGCGGCAAGCTACCAGCTCCAGTATTATTTAGTATTTATGCATTTTAACTCCATTTGTAAGCCATTATCCACAATCCGAGGCTTTTCGCATTTATACAGCTTTCTGAAATAATTAAGTACCCGCTCATGTGAATCATACTTGAATATAGCTCTTGGTATTTTCTATTTATGGCTTGAATAAGTATTTTCATAATATAGTTAACAAGAGATATCAATTTGTGTGCAGAAATATGATTTTTTTATTATGCGTCATAATAATGCGTATATATTTTCATAACTGGCTAGGTTTGCAAATAATGGCAATTTACGATATATACGAGTTTCTGCATGTTTTACAGGAAAGTAACATCTTAGAAATTAGGAACCGTATATTTTAGGATCGCTGGTTTTTTTTTTGTTGTAGAGGTCAGATTGCAGTCGCTTGTGTAAGACTGTTGTCCTTGTCAAATCCCCTAGAGTAGGTAGCTGGTCCAGATATCATCCTAAATCACCGGCTTTCTGAGCTTGACCACAAATAGGAAAGAAAAATGAATTTATTACAGTTATGATAACTATGTTTAAACTAACATTTTGATTAATGGTTTTAGTTAGCGGTGGTTACGTTGAGATTGATCGCTGGAGAACTGGGAGCTTTTATCTTTAAGACTTCCAATTTTTCAAATTGAACTCACATATTCGATTCAACCCGCCTAAAGTGACTTTGGGCCTGTTTCACCAAGTATGAGTAAAGTATTAATTAACTACTCATTGATAAGTACTACTTGACAGATAAAACTATGAAGTAAATTAGTTCCATTTTACGTTACGCGGACTTTGTGATATTACTTTCTGCATTTACTCATGAGTTGGCTGAGCGATTAGCTTACTTGTAACTTTACTCAAACATTGTGAAAGAGGCCTTTAAAGTAAAAAGTAACGACTTTAACTCAGTGTTGTTTTGGCTCTCCCAAATACTACTGCAACCTGAATCTAGGAGTTGATAAAAGAAACTGACGTTAAGCATTTAAGTTCTACTAGGAGACAAGCTATAAATAGTATCTGTAAAAAAATTATCAGCTAGATTTTAGTTCCTTAACGCTTCATTAGGAAGTTTTGTAAGCTAGACTGAAATTAAATTAAGACTAGTTTCGTATAGACATGAAATTTAAAAGACCTATAGTCCATATAGCCTAGAGCCGATAATTATTGGGAGATAAAAAAATTACAGTAGCATGAAAACTATTGGAAAAGGAAGATAATATGATGAGAATAAAAGTAAAATTAAATAAAAGTAAAAGTGGGAGGGGAGGGGGATTTTTTTTAAAGATAAAAATTGGTTTATCTCTATTTTCGGTAAAACCATAAGTCCTGTGGAAAAAAGTTCAATGTCAAAGTTGTAGGCAATAAAAAGATCTAAAACTTTTGTATTCCTACTTTTTAAACATATCCTCAAAATTGATGTGAAAAAAATGCAAATAACATAATTGTATCTTTTACATGACGATATAATAATATATATTTTTTTACAAAACTTGGTGAAAACTTACCGTTCATTGTACCACATTTTTGTGGGATAGAAAAATTTAGTTTTTCATCTTATTTTGATTTATAATCGTAAAAACACCTTCATTTTTAATTTAGAGTCAACAACTTTGCCATTGAACTTTTTTCCATAGGACTTATGGTTTTGCCAAAAATAGAGATAAACCAATTTTTATCCTTAAAACCTCTCACCCTCCCATTTCCCGAACTCGTACGAGCTCGAACCGAGCGTAATTTATTTTACCTTTCATTTTTATCATATTCTCTTCCTACAATATGATTTATTCTAATATTATATTGTTTTCTATTTTTAGCTTTAATTAAGGTATCGGCGCTAGGCTAATATTGATTTGCAAATTACAAGGAATATACAACAATAGTTGTAGAAAAACTACTAGACTAAAGGAACGCTAACACATAAAGTAGAACTTGACGTCGTGTTTTAAAAACGTACAAAACTAACCTAATTCCGTTTCAGCCGATCAAAATCTTTTAGTGAAACTTTACTTTTCTTTTTTAGAATTTCGTAGTCAAAGGATAGGAAACCAAACCTTATTACTAACTCTCTCGAATGTAACCACCTTACAAACAATCTTGCGCGAGTCCAACTTGCACTGGACGGATTTTTTTTCATTATTCCGAGTACAATTTACCGATTAAAAAAATACTCAAGTCTACATTAATTCTTATTGAAAATATAACACTAAAAAGCGGTCCAACTGGTACTCGATAAAGATGGCTTACTCATGGTGTGCACCCGGTCTGGGACCGTAATTACACGTCCTCATCCTAAATAGACGTATTTAAATACACGACCCCTCCTGATGAGAAGCCTCTAAAAAGTAATCGATGTAATGAAACGGAAAGCCATTTAAATTCACAGATATTAAAGATCGCAGAGGCGTACAAATTTTATTCTCATTCAAAATTGTTGATCAGCAAGATTAAAATCTTTTTATAGGCAATCAGGCTCAAGTTGCGAAGCCAGCATCTTTACAGTGTTATTAATTCGTCGTTGGGGAAGTGCCAAGTGTGTCGCCAAAACTTTAGTGCGAAATAGATCTGTATGATTCACGATTGCCGGATGTTTGTTTATAATTGGCTGTATTTTTTCCTTTTTTATTAAAAGCTTTTATTTAACTTGCAATGGAACTTTGAACTCAATTTTGAAGTAAATATCTTCATCTGATTGAGCTGGAATTTTGTGTACACGTTGTAGATTGTATGACCATGCACGATAAGATACGTGACGTCATTTTAAATGCAATATGGCGAAAATTTTTTTTCTTTATAGAGCTCATAAATAAAAGCTTTTTTAGAGTTTTTTTGCTTTTAATGTTATTGACGTTTTTAATGTATTTTTTAACATTGACAGGTTTAAATAAAGGCCAGATTTGTTCGAATTGTTATTACTGTCATCAAGCTTACTATCTTGAGCTTTCACTAGGTAATTAAGGACCTGTCCTTAATATTAAAATATCACATCAACCTTTCATTCAGGGCCGGCTTTCTCACTATTATATGGCTGCCTTATTTTTACCCGAAGGCGAAGTAATAGAAGGGTTATGATTTTGACCGGTATATACGTATGTATGTTTGTATGTAAGCCTCTTGCGTGAGTAAGTTTACTAGCTACCCTACTCTCCACACTAGACCACGACAATGGCGAGCACTGACGCTATTGTGGCAAGGCGGTGGTACCAATCCGGACGAGTCGTTGCAAGACTCTACCACCTAGTCAATGTCACGGTGTTGGTGACAATAGATCCTGTGCTCGCCTCTCACGAGCTGCCTGGGTGGAAGGCAGTTGGCCTATTCTACAAAGAAACCCGGACCTACACGAACCAAACAATACAATATTAATTGTATTGTCTGTAGTAAAAATACTATTTATATTTGCATAAAATATTTCTTTACCGTTATAATTTTCATAGATAGTACAAATTAATTCATAAAATGACTTCTATAATGGTAGCGCAAACGGTTCGGTAACGGTACCGGTTTATTACCGCATCCGTACATACAGTTGTTAATATTTATTGCTGTATTAATAGCCCTGGAGGTGCTGTAATAAGCGAACTGGTTGGCTAATATTCTATGAAACAAAATATGAAGAACGATATTTAATGTAAATTGACAATATAATATGTAGTTACATCAAGTGCTGTGAAGTGTAATTTTAGTAAATTGTTTAATTTGTATATATAACAAGCTGCCCCCCAACTTTGACCACGGTTTTTTGGCAACAGTTTTTTTTGCAACTCATTCGAGCAATAAATATAATAAAATATCAAAAGTCTCAAATTTTACTTATCTTTACAGAGCTCTCCTGAAAAAATCCATAGCCACTTTAAGATTAAATATACGTTAAATAATCCCAGTACTTTCCGGGACTCAACTTAAGTTAGTGATTTGAAAAATTTATAATGTGATTTATTATGGCTGTAATTACTGAACTACGAAACGTAAGACTTAAAAAAATACCAAATAGTCTTGAAACTATATTCTATTCAACAAATAAACTCAGATTGTGTATGTGTGTTTGTTTTTGCGTGTGTATTTTTTTATATTTGACAGTAAAATAGCTATTGAAAAAGCTAACAACAGCAAAAGTTGTGACCACCAATAAAGAAGCATTTCATTTGATGAAACCAGATTCATTAATATTATGATTGATTTGTTAATGGATAATTCAAATAATTTATGAAATAAATATTTATAATAAATTAAAAAAAAAACATAACATAAAAAAATAAAATAGCATCGTATCGTAAAAAAGCATCGTATTGTAAAAAATCTTTATTATTTATAATAAATTATTGGACTGGGATTGCTTTGCCAATTACAATGACACAAAAGGCATAAAATATTATGACATAGTGATAAAAAGGAGAACATAAAAGGAATCGTATATAAAATTATAAAATAACGACGACAAGGTTATGTCAACAATTCAAATATAAATTAGGTCACGAACGAGGTTATGATACATTATGGGATACAAAAATATTGACAACACACAATTTTCCTGTTTTCCAACGACTTCATGGTACCCAAAGGGTACTCTGAGACTTTACTGTTCGTCCGTCTGTCTGTCTCTTTGTCCTGAACCACTGACTACATGGTGGATCCCGTGTTGATCCGGGTCCCTTGTGTAGAATAGACCATCTGCCCCCCTGCCACGCAGCTCGCAAGAGGCGAGCATAGGCTTACTGAGTCACTACCAATATGACCACTGGTGGTAGAGCGGTGCAGCAACTCGCCCGAGTAGAGATCCACCGCCTTACGTATTCCTGCTGCCATAATCACACTGTCGTGTTCCGGTCTAAGGGGTAAGGTAGCCGGTAAACTTGCATATAAGGCCTAACGGTTGTCTATGCGTCACTGTTCTCTGGCCATCCCGGCCATATAGACACCATAGATGTTGTAGAATCTGTCTATGGTCTAAGGTGTCTATAGGCGACGGTTGTCTCTTAACATCAGGAAACCCATGAGCTTGTTCGTTGTCTTATCATATTAAACAAACATGTCCAATGCATAGCGACATCTATTGTTTTTTTTTCAGGAAATTAAATTGTTCCTATTTTGTACATCCACTAGCGGACAATACGATGATATAATTCGCACTTCAATGTAAAGTATCACTTCTAAAGTGTCACTTACTTTCTTAGGCCACGACGGTAAAACAAATCCATTCTTTAAAGAAGGCCGAAACTCAACCGTCCAATTCGGACTGTAACATCACAAATGGCTTAGGCTTTCTGGAGAAACGTCAGCTTTAACTGCTTTATCATTTCTGATGACATTTATTAGTTGATAACAGATGCATGCCAGTTTACAGCAGGACGAATATATGTAACTAAGTTATAGTTCTATTTAAACTATAACTTAGTTACATCTATTCATCTTGTTGAAATTGGCATGCATCTGTTATCAACTATTAAATGTCAATGGAAATGGTGAAGCAATTAAAGCTGAAATTTTGTGGGAGACAACACAACTATTTTTTAGTAAATCAAATTAAAAGTATCATTCATACAGGAATCGTTATCTTTGTGGATTATTATCATAACTATAAGTTATGTATCTTGCTTCATGACAACATCACAAAAGCTCAAACACTCTCGACGAAGGTGCGGCACTGAATGACATTTAAACTTTTTTCATGGTTGATTATGACTTTCAAATGTAGCCATATTATAAAATTGATAATTACATTAATATAATATCATCAATAAAATCTATACACATAAATAAAATTTGAGTGTCTTTATGGAACATTAAAATAACCGCTTTTTACTAAATCCATATGCATATTTACAAGGTACATATTATTTTTTAGAATATCCGTCTGACTGTCTGTATTTTTGTTCTCGCTAATCTCATAAACGGCTTGACTAATTTTGATGAAACTTTCACTGGCTGATAAAATAGGTAGCAAAGGGCTACTTTTATTAAGTTAAATTCAAACGCGAGTGGAGTTTGTGGCATAGTTAGTTAAGAATATTTACAATGATTTAAAGATTATACTACGTTATTCTGCTAGCAAGTAACCGGGTTATTAGTTTTATAGATTACTAGCTGTGCCCGCGACTCCGTTTGCATTTTTATTTAATTTTTTTTGTTTTATATATTTTAAAATAAAATCATAAAATAAAAGTAGCCTTAGTTACCCCTTATTATATCACTTGCCTGCCAGTGAAAGTCCCGTCAAAATCGGCCCGGACGAAAATTGTGGGAAAACATTACTTTGGTATAATATGTACCTTGTAAACATAAATAAATAAATGTTACTGGACAAATTACACACATTGATTTAATCCCACAGTAAGCAAATTAAATGCTCGTGCTATGGATGTTATACAACGATACTAATACATAGAAATACTTAAATAGATACAAGAATACATTTAATAAAAACCCAGACCCGTAAATACAACCATCTATGTTCATCACACAAATGTCTGTCACCATCGGGAATCGAACCCGAGCCTCGCGGTTAGTCTATGCGGTTAGGCGTGTACGCTAGCCACTCGACCAACGAGACGGTCAAATGTGAATTTACTAAAAAGTGGTTATTTCAATAATACATACAGACAAATCAATTTTATTAATTTGTGTAGATTTAATTTGTAATATCTAATAGAGAGTAAATCAAAATTTTAATTTCCTGAAACCATGAAAGTGAAACAAGTCCACTTACCAAACCCGCCAATTTAAACAAGACCCCAAAGCAACCGGCCGTTGTCGACCCTAATGTCACAAACGGCTTACAGCCGCTCGGTCTCCGGAGAGACGTCAGCTCTTTGTGTGCTTTACCGTTTCTACTCCGAGATCTTATGTCACCAACTATTTCATTCTATTGTAGAGTTTCATCATAAGTTTAACCTTATTTATGAAGATAGTATTTATTTATTGCATCACAATTAGTACGATCAGCCCTCTTTGTTTGTAGAGCCAGAGTGTATTGTCAGTGTGTGTCAACTCATCCGGGTAGGCATCTACCGTCTTCCCATCCCTGTTACCATAATGACATTGTCGTGTTCCGATCTGAAAGAAAAGTAGCCATTAGATTCGCACATAAGGTCTAACAACCCGACCCCAGGCCAGTGATGTACTACAACATGTCTGGTGGTTATGGAACTCAATTGTCTTTTACTATTAAGAGAACCGGGTGTTTGTTCGCAGTTTCCCATAAAGAAAACAGATACACTATGTAGAGTCTAGTCTCGTCTAGTCTATTTCTAATTCCACCGATCATACATCAGAGACCACGAAAATTGGTTATGACTCTTGATAGGGATTATATGATTTCCCACCGTGTTATTCCGGGTTCCTTTCTAAAATAGGCCAACTGCCTTCCACCTAGGAAGCTCTTGAGAGGAGAGCTCAGGGTCTATTGTCCGAAACCGAGACATTGACTAGGTGGTAGAGTCTTGCAACGACTCGCCCGGATTGGTACCACCGCCTTACCTATTCCTGCTACAATAGCTTCAGTGCTCATCATTGTCGCCATCAGGAAATCCGTCTGCTTGTTTGCCTTCCAATATCATAAAAAATGTATGTATGTGTACGTCTCCCCAGCCGCGGGCTGCAGCTGGTGCGTGCGGGCGGCGCCGTGGTGTACAGCTCGTGTTCGCTGAGCCCCGTACAGAACGACGGGGTCGTGCACGCCGCGCTGCGGCTCGCTGCGCAGGACGGCATCCTCGCTGCCGTCAGGTACGTACACACACGCGCGTACGCACGCACGTACGCACGCAAGCACGCACGCACGCACGCACGCACGCACGCACGCACGCACTCATATATTGCATCGAATGGTAAACAACTAGCGAAGTGTTATTTCGATTAGATAGTTATTGCAGTATTTTTTTATACAAATACCTTTATATTCAGAACGATATAGACCTAATCAAAAAACTTGTAAATATAATCACAAACACAATATTATATACTATTTTTTAATGAAAGGTAAATAAATATATGACATACCCAGTTTCGTAGAAAACGATAGAAATAATGATGTTCAAAATCAAAATGTTGTTAATCTAAAACGTAATTCTTTATTTTTTATATTATTTTCGTGTATCTTCAATAAAATTATTTTTAGATGTCGGTGATGATTTTGCGTTTTTTTCTCTTTGGTTATGGTAACACACGCTGAAGTAATGAAAAATAACAGAATTTATCAATGTTGCCAGAATTTTCTGCTAGTTCTTATTATTTTTATTTTTTTAGGGATTTATCACAACCGTTCGCAAGCTTATGCAGTACACTTCAGCTCGCATCAGGGCAAGCGAAGCCTAAGTACGGGGAGCTCGTCATTCCAAATGTCACTGCTAACTTCGGACCCTCGTACATAGCCAGGCTCGTGCGCCTCAAGTGAGAGATTGTAAGATTTTATATTTTTATTGTCGGCATTTGGTGAAACTCCGTGGAATAAATCCAATTCATAACCAGATACAAACTGAAAATTTATTAGATTTAAGATTAGTATTTTATAGGATTGTAACAAATGTAAATATACTTTCTAAAATATATTGGTAATATTTTTATATCATACGATAATTGACCAGCGGGTGGCACATATAAAACATGATATAAATATGAAATAACATATATCTTCACCTGATTGCATTAAACTTACTCCAATCTACAATAAAAAATGCAATTTAAAAAAAAAATTATAGTACAAATTTAATATATTCATTCAGTCTTCAAAAAATCTCATTCCTTGAATGTAAGCTGGCTGATTCTTTTTACAGAAAAATAATTTCCTTATTTTCTGCTTTACGTAAGTAAACCTATGGACATTTACAACATTAACATAAATAATTAGCTGCCAAAGCGTTGCCGGTTCTCAATTTTTAATTTTCTTATTAAAAATCCTTAACACATATTTTTACAAATTTCGTCCTCATTATTGCGATTTCTATATTAATTTACAAGGAACTTACTTAAATAAGACCAGAAATAAAATTATTCATAGATCGTATAGAACATATTTTAATTTAAAAAACAATTATACTAATTTATAAATTAATTAATTAATTTTTATTTATTAATTACTAGCGACCCGCCACAGCTTCGCACGGGTGGACATTTATTTTTGAAGCTCTCACTTAGGCAGCGTTCGCGAGAATCGTTAACGTACGGCAGTTTTTTCGTCGACTTACTCCACAATTTTCACTACCACGAA